>JAFVLL020037085.1:5461-22786 GCA_021397915.2 Tor tambroides | reverse complement strand
AATATTTTTTTTTCCCCCTAAATGTGCTTTTCTCCCAGTACAACAGAGAAAGCATCCAAAAGTTTGCTACTGTAAACCTGTACTTTTTCAGTTTTTGGTCTGTCAAGGCTCAGGTATACTTCATTTTCCATGTTCCACTCCATCGTGGACCTTCGCAGAACACAGGTGCCCGAAGTATACTTTAGGCTTCAGGGGCTTCAGCAACCTTTCCGACACGAAGTTCCTTTTTTTATTATTTATTTTATTAATCTGTGTGAAACACCTCTGACATTTCTTAAACAGTTAACTTAATAAATTAATAATAAATAATAAATAAATAAATAAATAAATCTTGAACTGTAACTTAATCCAGAGAAAAAATCTTTGAGCTTATCTAATGTTCTGTACAAATCTAAATGCTGTAGTAATTGTTAATCTGTTTTACCAGATGTTTTATATTGTGAAACATTAACATTGCAATCTTTTAAACAAAACATCATCCCTAACTTCAACTGTTGCTTTAATTTTTAACGTAGAGCTTTACTGCACAACAGTGTCTATTCTTGTGTGTCTATTCTTACAAGGTTCTTACTGGGGACAAAGCAGCTTACATCTGCTCTGAAAGTTGTAATCTGTTGGAGTTCACCAGGGTAGCCAGTTCACCATTACCACCAGTGTTTCATGCACCTTTTCAAAAATGATGTTTTTATTTTTTTTTTAACTTAAATGAAATATTTTAGTTGCAAGCTTGCAGACTGAGTTCAATGTGACAAGAAATAGTTTGCCACCAAAATAGTTTGCGCAACCAAATAGTTTGACTCCATGAACTGATTCTTTAAATTAACTGATCAAAAAGACTCATGAACTTGGGGATTACTGGCCTGAATCAGTTTTATGAATAAGTGATTGAACTGCAAGACCTTGCTTTGTCGTGCATGACTTAAACTGAACCAAGAGCTGTTATTGTTTTACGTGTTAAAGCACATGAGGCTTAAATCAATGAAATCACTTGGTGCTTATTCATAGAACAGCATGCTGTTAATGTTTTAACTATAAAGGTTATTTGCTCTGCTGCAAAAACAATACTTGCATGTTAGTTTGATCTGTTCTGAACATCTTTTGCAGAACAGTACTCAAATTTTCACAGTGCAAGTAAGCTATCTGTCTTCATTTAAAATGGACCTAGAATTGTAATACATTTATTTGTGTACACATGTAATGTTTGATGTGAATCAAAGCTGTAACCTGTGGACAAAAAGAGCAGTCGTGTGACTGATCTGGCAGGGTGGCTGAGGCTGACCTCCTTTCATTGTTAGCTGACTGTGAGCTCTGAGTTCCAGAACTCTGCTAGCACTGTTGGATTAAACCTGTGATGCTGAGGTCACTGCAGCATGAGTAAATAGGGTCACTTTCACTCTATCCTGTAAATAGATCCTTAGGTCTGATTCAGTGAGGAAGAGATGAACTGGTTTCTTAGGATGTGTGGTTTTGCATGGCTGCACAGGTTCTGATGAATGGAGCTTCTATGTATCTGTTACTCTTACCACGGTAACCAAGTGCCTCATCTCAGCAACAGACCAGCAGAATTCTGTTTTGATTTAAAAAATATGATTAGATTTGTGTGTCCACTGTCTAGTGTGATTCATCTTGCAAGTAGAAATAGTCCAGACAGCTACATGTCACAGCTTGACTTTGAGTTTCAACAGGCAGTTCATCTGAGGAGAGCAAATCCTGTCTTCCTGGTGGGTGAGAAGTTTAATCTCTGCAATCACTTTGGTTGCAGTTACACCACTGATGTGATGAATGAATAAGGCTATCACAGAAGAATGACAGCACTAGAGACACAGTAGAAGCATCCTAAATGCTTCACCTGTGTGATTTGATTTATACTATTTGTATTAAAGGAAAAAGTAGGGTATTTTAAAATATAAGTACAATGTAAAAAGATGTATGTACACAATATGTGCATTACACCAAATGATTAATTTAAATGTAAGTACACAGTAGTTAAGGCCAATTAGAAATGTTCCTGTTCCTCTATCTATCTATCTATCTATCTATCTATCTATAGTATCTATCTATCTATCTACAGTATCTCACAAAAGTGAGTACACCCCTCATTTCAGCAACTATTTTAGTATATCTTCTCAAGGGACAATACTATAAAAATGAAACTTGGATATATTTTAGAGTAGTCAATGTGCAACTTGTATAGCAGTGAAGATTTACTGTCCTCTGAAAATAACTCAGCGTACGGTCATTATTGTCAAAAAGTCATAACAAAAGCAGTGGTACCCTAAGTGATAACAACTATACTTCGTTTAACCATGCAAAGCCACATGTCATATTCATCATGTTCATGTTTTCTCTGCTTGACAGGACCATACAAATTTGTGTATCTTGTATTAGAGCAGTTAAAATTTGGTGCTTTGAGTACAATTCTCTCATACTGACCACTGGATGTTCATAATGGCACCTCATGGCAAAGAACTCTCTGAAGATTTGAGAATTGGAATTGTTGCGCTCTACAAAGAAGGCCTAGGCTATAAGAAGATCAATAACACCCTGAAACTGAGTTACAATACAGTGGCCAGTGTCATACAGAGATTTTCCAAGACAGGTTCCACTCGGAACAGGCCTCGCAAGCGTCGATCATAGAAGTTAGGTCCTCGTGCTGTGCGTCAGGTGAAGAAGAAAAAACAGAAAAAACAGATGCTTCAAAAAAAAAACAGATGCATGAGTGCAGCCAGCATTGCTTTAGAGGTTGCAGAAGTGGAAGGTCAGCTTGTCAGTGCTCAGACCATACGTCGCACACTGCAACAAGTCGTCTTGCATTGCTGTCATCCCAGAAGGAAGCCTCTTCCGAAGTTGGCTCACAAGAAAGCCCACAAACAGTTTTCCGAAGACAACCTGTCCAAGAGCATGAATTACTAGAACCATGTCCTGTGTTCTGATGAGACTAAATGAACTTGTTTGGCTCAGATGGTGTCCAGCATGTGTGGCAACACCCTGGTGAGGTGTACCAAGAAAATTGTGTCTTGCCTACAGTCAAGCATGGTGGTGGTAGCATCACGGTCTGGGGCTGCATGAGTGCTGCTGGTACTGGGGAGCTGCAGTTCATTGAGGGAAACATGGATTCCAACATGTACTGTGACATTCTGAAGCAGAACATGATGCCCTCCCTTCAGAAACTGGGCCGATTGGCAGCTTTCCAACATGATAACGAATTCTAAACACACCGCCAGACATGATGAAGGTGAAGGTGATGGAGTGGCCAGGTCTGTCTCCAGACCTGAACCCTATTGAGCACATGTGGGGCATCCTCAAGCGGAAGGTGGAGAAGCACCATGTGTCTAACATCCAGCAGCTCCGTGATGTCATTATGAAGGAGTGGAAGAGGATGCCAGCAACAACCTGTGCAGCTCTGGTGAACTCCATGCCCAGGAGGATTAAGGCAGTGCTGGATAACAATGGTGCCCCTACAAATTTTTGTTGCCAGTTAATTGGACAACAATTGCTATATGTTGAGTTATTTTTAGAGGACAGTAAATTTGTACTTCTATACAAGCTGCACATTGACTACTCTAATATATATCCCAGTTTCATTTGTGCAGTATTGTCCCTTGAGAAGATATACTGAAATTGTTGCTGAAATGTGATGGGTGTACTCACTTTTGTGAGATCTATCTATCTATCTATCTATCTATCATCAGTTTAAAACATTTTTCTTGATGCATTTTATTGTTTTATTTTATTGTATTTAAATGTTCAAGGTTCTTTTGGTTATTTGAAATAAAAGCTATTAAACTTAACAAGACTACACTTTATCTTTTCAAACTGATTTTGTAGTTCTGTAATTCCATATTTTGTCATGTATTCTGTATTTTCATATTATTTTAAAATTCGCACCAGTCGAGTGATTTGTTCTTGAACAGGACACATTGTACTGTATGCGTTTTGTGCAGTCAGTGTGGACGACGCAATGGAATGTTGTTGACTATTTGTTAATGTTATATTGTGGAACCTAGTTTTTTTTCTCTCATCAAATACAGTGCAGGTGCTCTCCACTCAGCTAAAAATGTATAAGGGATAATGTACAGTCAGGCGGTCGTTATCACAAAACAAACCCTCATTGAGTGATCAAAACACTGTGAAGCAGAGGGATGTACGTTATTCACGTTATTACACACTTTTAAAACTAATAAATGCACATGAAATGTTGTACAGTGTATAAAATTGATTAAAATACTATTAATATACAAACATATTTGACTGCAGAATTTGATTCATCAGCAGTTTGATTCACCTCAGCAAAGAAGCAGCACCACACTGCTCTCATAGAGCCGTGTAATATATATTTTTCGGTGGCTAACACTTGAATAGCAGTGCAGGATACGCTGCTATAGCAGTAAAGCAGCCCTACACAGGCAATTGGATTATCTGGGCTGCAGTTTGTTGATTTTCAGAAGCTACGCCCACTCTGTGGCTTAAGGGCCAAGAATCTCAACATGTTTATTTCACCCAGAGTTTGTTGTTAATAGAAATCCGTCTATTGAGCACTAAGACTAAACCTTCCACATTTGTGTTCACTCCGCAGTGGGCGTTTTTGGACTGTATATGCTGGGTTTTTTCCCCAGAATTCTAATCTTCATGTCTAAAGCAGCTCTTTACAGAGCTGATGGAGTGTGAGGCGATCCTTAATGTTAGCTTATGCATTTAAGCTGCAACAATCATATATATTTAGGTTTAAATTAAGCTTTTAAATGATGTTTTAGTGTTTCTTTTGTGCTGCAAACCCACTTTCCCTGTCTTCAACGTTTCTTGGTTGTTTCTCTCTCTGCAGACGGCAGCCTGAGGCATGGGGGCGTTTTTAGATAAGCCCAAAACAGAGAAATACAATGCACACGGGGAAGGGAACGGCCTGCGCTTTGGCCTCAGCAGCATGCAGGGATGGAGGGTGGAGATGGAGGATGCACACACTGCAGCTGTAGGCCTGCCGCACGGCCTGAACGACTGGTCCTTTTTCGCCGTCTACGATGGGCACGCCGGCTCGCGTGTCGCTAACTACTGCTCCAAACACCTGTTGGAACATATCGTCGCCGCGGGGTCAGCAGATGAACTGCGGAAGGCTGGAGCTCTGGCGCCTGAGACGCCAGCCATAGAAGCGGTGAAGAGGGGTATCCGCGCCGGCTTCCTGAGGATCGACGAACATATGCGCAGCTTCACAGACCTGCGAAACGGCATGGACCGCAGCGGCTCCACCGCGGTGGCTGTGCTGCTCTCTCCGGAACATCTGTACTTCATTAACTGCGGGGACTCGCGGGCCCTTCTCTGCCGCAACGCGCACGTCTGCTTCTCCACGCTGGACCATAAGCCCTGCGACCCACGGGAGAAGGAGCGTATACAGAATGCAGGTGGCTCTGTAATGATCCAGAGGGTTAACGGATCGCTGGCTGTATCCCGAGCACTGGGTGACTATGACTACAAGTGTGTAGAGGGCAAGGGTCCCACAGAGCAGCTCGTGTCACCGGAGCCTGAAGTATTCGAAATCGCTAGGTCAGATGCGGAGGATGAATTCGTGGTGCTGGCGTGCGACGGTATTTGGGATGTGATGAGTAACGAAGAGCTGTGTGCCTTTGTGCGATCGAGGCTGGAGGTGACAGATGACCTGGAGAGAGTGTGCAATGAGGTTGTGGATACCTGTCTACATAAGGTACAGTTCCTTATAGTTTTTTGCGTAGCATGAATCTTTTATCCTCAGGTGAGATTATATCTTTTCTTCTTCTTTCTTTTTCTCCTTCAGGGAAGTCGAGATAATATGAGTATTGTATTAGTCTGTTTGCCAAATGCACCCCAGGTGTCAGAAGAGGCGGTAAAGAGAGATGCTGTGTTGGACAAGTACCTTGAGTCTCGTGTGGAAGGTGAGAAATAGAAGAGTTTGTTGGCCTGCCACATGATGGCTAGTTTGTCCACTGTAGGTCTGGGAGCATTCATTCATCTGATGAAATTATATCAACATTCTTGCATGCAATAGAAAAAATAAAAACAATTTAATAAAGACACAAATTAAGTAAATGGTGTTCAAAGTTGCTTTGCAGTAACACATATTCAAGTAATCACTGATATATTGAAAATAGTGGTCAAATAGGCCCCTATGAAATTTTTATTTTTTTCCAAATTCCGTTTAAATTTTTTTGTTCCCTTTTTTTTTTTTTTTTTTTTTTTTCATTTTTATTGTTCTTGATTCATTTTTAATGGTTAAATTAAATGTTTTTAATCAAAAGCATGCCTGATTAATTAAAAACATGAAACACTTTAACATCAATTTATTAAAGGTGACATATCATGAAAATCTGACTTTTCCAGGTTTTAAGTGTTATAATCAGGTCCCAGGTGCATCTACCAACCAAGGAAACGTGAAAAAGATTAACCCAGTATCTTTGTTTTGGTAAGCCTTTTTCTGCAAGCATCTGAAAAAATGAGCGCGTCTGATCACGCTCCCCTAGTGACGTTGCAAAGGGATCTCATTATAATATTACCGCCCCTTAATCTATAAGTTTCCAACCACGGCGCTGTCATTTTGATTTCGCAAGCGACAACGGTGTACCAGTTCTAATGCCATGGCGAAAGTTTTAGCAAAACATGCTAACTGTTCTGCCTTTAGCTGCACAGACGAGCACAGAACACTGTTTACAGTCCCAGCCTCAGAGGAGACAACAGAGCAGTGGATTTATTGATTTATTTACTGTATATTCCGCTGCCACACAGATCTAAAATAAACATGCAATTTATTTCTCAGCTGTTTACCTTCACAGTCATAACCGACTGTTTTTGTAACTTAAGCATGTTTTTAACATAAACTTGTGTGTGAATGAGAACGAACTTAGTACTCACATGCTGTGACAGCCACTTTCTGTCCGTGTGCTTCGGATGTGTGCATTCAGAAAACCGTATGTCAGAGGTTTAAACTAATATGGTTTAAAACGCATGATTTCAGCGCGATAGATGTTATTAGCAGGTACGAGCTATAATGCCACAGCTCTCTTCTGGAAAAGGGGGTGGGGAGCAGCAGCTCATTTGCGTTTAAAGACACATGCTCTAATATAGCGTTTTTCTGTTTCCACTCAAAATAGGCATTTTCAAAATGATATAATGATCTGTGGGGTATTTTGAGCTGAAACTTCACAGTTACATTTTGGGGACACCAGAGACTTATATTACATATTGTAAAAAGGGGCATAATATGACACCTTTAAAAGTTTAACTAAAATTAAATTTTTAGGGCCCTATGAAATGTTTTTTTATTTTTCACGTTTTGTTTTGTGGGGGAAAAAAAACATCCCCCCCCCCCCCCCCAGAAATTCTGTGTTTTCATTAAAATTTTTCTAGCATAAAACATTTATCTTTTAATCAAATGAAAGTTAAACAAACTCTTTAGGAGGGTTTACTATTAAAATTAAAACATAGAAGAAATACTGTGATTTATTCCTTGGAAAAAAAAAAAAAACGTTTTAATAATTTTAGTGGTAGTAGTGTTACATACATTATGTAATATATTTCTGACAGTTTCTTCAAGTTCAATCAATCTTTTATTTTGACTCTCAGGCCCTGTTTACACTTGGTATTAAGTTACGTTTTAGTCGATCGGCTCACAAGTGGACAATGGAGACACATACCCGTTTACACTAGGGATGGGTCACGATTTTCGAATATTCGATTAGTCGATTTATTCATCGAATATCAAATAGGTTGTGCGATTATATTTGTCTAAATATTCCCCATGTTTTCGGTGCTGATGCGGCTGAGACGCGCAAGCAGAGGTAAGCGCCAATAACACACCTTAAATCTGTCAAAGACAACAGAAGAACAGACTCTCTCACACGAACGCTGTAGACTAGCAACTTAGAACGATGTCAAATAAGAGTTCTGTGCGGACCACAAATATCCCCGACTGGGTTAGAGGTGTGCTGGATCCGTACTGGGAAAGGCACGGAAAACAAATAACGCGTTCTACGGAGCCACTAAAGGGACATATGGTTAGCCGCATGCTAGCGATAGCCTTTTACATTACAGTAAATGCAGTTTCAATTACCAGCAACAGAGTAGGATGTTGGCAAATGATTTGCAGATCCTGAGCACCGCTGACAAACATCTAATCTTGTATGTGTAGTAAGTACAGTGCCGCTCCATAGTATAAAGTAAACGTGATCGCTAATCTCCAAAGTGAAAGTAAAACGGTCGCGCGCACGCGCATTCAAAAGCGTTTTCAATGCTCCGCAAATTAATAACGGCTCACTGATGCCCGCAGTTAATATACAGAATAATTACCCAACGATATAATTGCGAGAGAAAGTATTGGAATATATTTTTTGAGCAGTTTAATACCTTATGAGCAGTTGATTTATGCTAACGGATGGACTGCTATGTTAATAAGTGCTGTCATTCTGTTGCGTTTATTATATTAATATGTTTCAGCATGTTACAATCATTATATGGCTTGAGTTAAGATAACCTATCTTTAAATAAATAAAACAGTTTGTTATCATACAGATTAAAAGCGTGACTGGTCTCTCTCTCTGTTTATGGGTGTGTAACACTAGCCTAATAACGTGACGTGCGTGCATGCATACAGGGAAGGGGTGCTATTTTCGAATAGTCGAATAATAATCGAATAATTCCCAGCGATTTTCGAATATTACTTTTGCTTGAAATGCCCATCCCTAGTTTACACCTGGCATTTTAATCCATCTCTTCTGTCTGCTTTCAACCACTTCTGACCAGATTACCCCCAGTGGTGCTGATTAAGTCAAGAGGAGGGTAAATGGGCGGATCCCTCTGTCGGCGTCAAAACATGAGCAGGAGGGCTAAAGTTATCGCGCACTAATATTACGTCTGCTTGTACTTACTGCACTGCTGCTAGTGTTGTTAGCAAACATGCTGCACAATGTTTTGTTCATGTATACTATGTATGGGCTTTTTCAGATAATTCAGAGCAATGGAAGACATAAGCTCAGACAAATTTCACATGTTCGCAAAATTAGACAAAAGAGAAAAATGCGGAGAGCAGCCGCTTTTGTTTCGGCCCATCAAAGTTTAAAACCCGTCTGATAAGCGTGCGTCCTCAAGTATAGGTCTCTGCAGGAAAGTAATGGGAGTTACCAGATCGGGGCCTTTTTAGACCATGTTACCTGATTGGCTGACGTCATAGTAATGGT
This sequence comes from Tor tambroides, assembly GCA_021397915.2. Lineage (NCBI taxonomy): Eukaryota > Metazoa > Chordata > Actinopteri > Cypriniformes > Cyprinidae > Tor > Tor tambroides. Next base: position 13,592 of record JAFVLL020037085.1, on the reverse strand, counting down.
GAGTTTAGGGGTGGGGTTAGGTAAAGGGGATCGTTTTGATTGCATGATTTAGAAACACCCAGCAGTTTGAAAACACCCAAAAAGTCAGAAACACCAACTTTTGCTCTGCAGAGACCTCAATCTCCGTGTCCGAAAGATATTCAGTCAAGGACAGTTAATGATTTTATTTTGTTCTTTGATTAACATAATGACAGGCAGCACGTTTATTAGGCGTCTGTCTCTTTAACACAGCTGTGGTCTGTATTTTAATTAAGTTCTGACACCACTTTGTCAGAGGTGGTTCTCGGTTTCCCACACCCATTCCCATTCTACAGTTGGTCACCATTTGCTCAGGATGTGATCATCCAAAATGGCCTAGAAACAACATAACTGTTGACTTTCTTCTTCTCTATAATAATTAAGCCGTTTTGGGAAATGAGCATGATCAAACATATATTGTGGAGTGGAATCTGGGTCGGGGCAGACTACAGTTTCTTACAGTACAGTGCAACCAGTGTAGTCAAATTCAAAAACAAATAATTAAAAAAGAACTGATTTCAGAAAATAGGCATTTTATTAAAGAGAAATGTCCCCTTCACACTTTTTCTCTTCTGGTCTGGAACATGCTATCCTGTCTCCACCCCCTTTAATCTTTCTTCCTAGTTTAGTATCTCTCAATGGCCTGACACTGTTTCTTTTTACTTTTTTCCCCTCTCTGTATTATACATTGGACGTATTCTGGCAAGTGGTTGTTGGTTTTGTGGGGTTTTGGGGGTTGTGTAAACTCTTGGCCTTGAGCTTTGGGCAAAGGTTGGGTTAACGTTGTTGTAATGTTTGGCTGGGTGCTGAGAGGGCCTGAGGGAGTCGTTGGCACTGCTGCTCTGGTGAGGAATGTGCTGGCTGAACATCTAACTGGCAACAGGCCCAGAGCGGCCCAGAGCAGCCCAACTGGGCCACAGGCTTTCCTTCTAGAGTCTCACTCACTCTTGCCTCTCAGTGTCTCTGTTGTTTTTATGTCTTTATCTCCCATTCTCTTTTTCAATATAATACCAGTTAGCACCAATGCTCTACACTAGTATCTGCAATACATTGCTCATTTCTACAAATACAGTAGTTCACATATACACCAAGTTGTCCTGCATTGAAAGTGAAAGTGACTTGACATGTGGCCAAGTATGGTTACCCATACTCGGAATTTGTGCTCTGCATTTAACCCATCCTAAGTGCACACACACCGTGAACACGCACCCGGAGCAGTGGGCAGCCAGTTATGCCCGGGGAGCAGTTGGGGGTTCGGTGCCTTGCTCAAGGACACCTCGGTCGTGGTATTGAGGGTGGAGAGAGCGCTGTACATTCACTGCCGGACCTGAGACTTGAACTCGCAACCTTTGGGTTACGAGTCCAACTCTCTAACCATTAGGCCACGACTTCCCCACATTGTAGTGTGCCATTAAATGCAGCAGTCAAATACATATTTAGCAAGCTTTAACATGTGGTTTATCCTTTCTGTTTCTTAATCAGAGCTCATTGAGAAAGCAGGGGAAGAAGGTGTGCCTGAGCTGGCGCATGTCATGAGCAGCCTGTCCCAAGAAAGCATTCCCAATCTCCCACCAGGGGGCGGCCTTGCCAGCAAGTAAGTAAATATCATGATTACAAACCACACAGAGGTTCACACCTGCACAAACACATTAAAGTGCCTAATATTTAGGAATCTGGAATGCTAACACAAAGTTTACAGGTTTAGTCTCAAGTACACTTGACCCAGAATCCAGCTTGCCTTTATAACCCCTACACCGCTTCACCCAAAAAATCTTTATTTTATTTTTCTAATATGTTGAATGTTGTCTTTCTGTGCAGGCACAGTGTTATTGAAGCAGTGTACAACCGGTTGAACCCCCAAAGAGAAGAGGATGGTGTGAGTATGAATAGAGTCTGGCCTTTTAAAGGTCTAGAACCTCCTGGTATGATGACAGCTTTACATTTAGCCCCTGGTCTTACCATAAAAATATAGAAATGTTAACTTCCCCTTGACCTATTGGACTCATCTCATCATGAGACGTTGCCTTGTTTTGCACCTCACTCACTCGACCCGTTTATACCTGGTATTAACATCCATCAACCCAGTCACTTAATGTTACTTTCTCACTCTGGGTTTGCTCTCTTCATCCCACTCGCCTACTTCGCTCATTTATTTACTGCTGAGAGTAAAACATCCTGCTCAAATCACAGCTGTAATGAGCTCATTCAAATGATCCTCTGCCCCAAAGCACAGCGGTTGAGATCACCACACAAAAACACTCCTAATACATCTCATCAAGGAGATGAACTGAGATCTATCAGCCTGTAAGCATGACAAATCAGACTTGGTTAGTGAGCACACATGAATGTTATTTCATTAGCTTTTTATGCTATTATGAACTCTTCAGCCATGTCTCATGATGATGATGTCACCACTCAATGTGTGATCTGGCGAAACTGCACTAGGGTTTGCATGTTGTATAGCCTGCATTTGGTTACCTGTCCTGTTGTTGTACCTATGAACATAAACGTTTGTGTGTGTGTGTGTGAGGCAAACACCTCAGAAGAATGTGTCAGTTAGTTTTTTATGTTTAATTAATGTGACACATTCTCATGTGTTGGTCTGGACACCAGTTGGACAAAGCTGGAGTTTTGATCCAAGTGTTCCCCTTTTCCCGTACTGGACATCCAAGAGATATTTGGGGGGTGTGTGTGTGTGTATGAGAGAGAGAGATGGTGTTTTCTACGCTCTTGGACTCTCCTCATTAGGGTTGTCATGATACCAAAATCTCAGTAGTCGATACCAATGCCAGAGAGATTTCAGGATTCTTGATACCACTTTTGATACCAAAGCAGAACTAATTAAAATATTTAAACTTAATATATTAACAAATTAAATTGAAACAATGGAATGTGTAGTACCTTAAAAGGTTTGGGGTCAGTAAGATGTTTTTAAGAAATTGTGCTTTCATTGATTTTATACTTTCATTACTTCTGTAGACATTTATAATGTTACAAAAGTTTTCTATTTCAAATAAATGCAGTTTTTGTAAACTTTCTCTTCTCCAATGAATCCAGAAAAAAAATATCACAGTTTCCACAAAAATATTCAATATTGATGTAATAATCAGAAATGTTTCTTGAGCAGTAAATTAGCATCTTAGAATGATTTCTGAAGGATCATGTGACTGTAGAAGGCTGCTGAAAATTCAGCTTTGCATCATGGCAATATATTAAAATAGTTTTTTTTTTTTTTTTAGTAATATTTCACAATATGGCTGTTTTTACTGGTATATTTGATCAAATAATTGTAGCTTTGGTGAGTATGAGACATTGCAAAGTCTTACCAACCCCAAACTTTTAAATAGTATGGTCACTTTCAAGTATAGCTCAAACAAAGTCTAGATTTTCCCAATAATTATTCAAGTTAACATTAATAAACAAATGAAGAACTTTTTTCCTGTCAGTATTGTTGTTTGATTCATTTTATTAACATAATAGCATTTCTGTTAGACCGCGTTTATATTTTAGTATCAACTTGGTACTTTTGACATCCCTAGGCTTTATCAGTGAGTGATGTTTTGTTGGCTTGTTGTGAGGAATAGACTAGATCTTTGTGTTTCTCAGTGGTAGCCAGTGACAGTGTATAGTAAGCCTTATACTCTGTCCACCCCTCCTTTTGTCAGTAATTTGTTTTTAAACATACCATAACCTGTTTTTGGACTGTTGAACAGTTTGCAGTTATATAGCTGCTGTGATTGACTGCAATATTCTTGATCTAATGTACAGTATAACCAAGGATGGTATTCATATCAAGAACAAATATATTGAGGCACATTAAGAGGATACTGCACATTAACAGAACTAATGATGTATGTGTTCACCCTTTGATTAATGCAGCCCAGCTGTTTTATTTGGTAAGTTGATTACTAATTGATACTAATGCTTTCTGCAGAAAGAGTGACTTGAGTTTGTTTGAACATTGTGGCAGAAGCTTAACTAATCTACCCCATATGTATTGATCTTATGAGTTCATCAGAAGAGGGAATTTTCCGTTTATTTAACTGCTGGTTTGTGGCTATCCATATTTGTTCTATGCGGTTTGCAGTCTGAACAAACTGTCAAAGTATAGTTATATTATACTGCACCTGTTAAATATTCAAGCCCTGTAGATAATTCACTTCTTTATTTGTGTTTTACTTTACCAAAGGAACAGTGTTCCTGTCAATGCAATAAATGCAGATGACTCTTTTTAACTTGGCTTTCATTTCAAGTCCTGCACGTGTATGTTCTGTGTCAAGAAATGGCTTACTACCTAGAGGTGTCCTTGAAAAGTACTCATATTAGGGACAAAAAAATATTACTCTCTAATCTCTAATCGGCAATTTTACAAGGGTTTGGATCAATTCTTCCAAAATCTTTCGTGTTTTCTTTTTTCTCTGTGATGCAGATGTGTAACTTTGGCTGCTGGTAAGTGAGTAGGAAATAATAGTAGAGGAAAAAACATCGAATCAAAAATGCACAATCTGATTGTCCCATTGCCTTTCCTTCTCTGAATTGTGTCTGTGACTTGTACAACAGTTAATTCTTTGTTCTCGACTGAAGAAATGATTAAATCAGAATTGAAATCACAGTTTTACTCCTGCAAATAAAATATTAGACAGAGAAACAAGAACGGCACAATTCTGGTTTCAAGGTTCAGTAATCACTGTAATGGTTAGCTGTAACAGAGAACGGGAGACCGGGGCAATTCACTGTCCAAGTGCTTTTTTTGTTGTACTTTTCTTTCTTTTTGCTTAAGTTATAAATCATTTTTGCTTAATAGCTACTTACAGAATTTTGGATACAGGAGGTTGGGGAGAATTTTAAAATTTTAAAATTTTAATTTGATTCTTTTAAATGTGTAATGTACATTATTTCATTAAAGTAGTTTAAAAGTTTAAGACTTGATAGACATTCACATACTCAGTTGAGAGAACTTATACTTTACTGAATAATTGTTTGTACAAGCTGAAATATTCAGTGTATATTTTAATAAAAAAGATTTAAGTCATTTGAAATAATTATACTGGAGGTCCAAGCGTTGATATTTTTTTTTCTTAATGCGTTTAGTAAGGCTGCATTTATTTGATCAAAAATAGTAATATTGTGAAATATTACAATTTAAAATAACTTTTTTGTATTTTAATGTATTTAAAATGTAATTTATTACTTTGATGGTAAAGCCAGATTTTTATCCTTCGATGATCCTTTAGATATCATGTCAATATGCTGATTTGCTGCTCAAGAAACATTTCTTATTATCAATGTTGGAAACAGTTGTGCTGCTTAATATATATATATATATATATATATATATATATATATATATATTTTATAAATTTTTTCATTTTGTTTAATGATTGTTTGATGAATAGAAAGTTAAAAAGTTAACAGCATTTATTTGAGAGAGAAATCTTTTGTAACATTGGTTTTAAACTCTTTTAAACAATGAATTATTAAAAGAAAAAAAATAAATCAAACCACAAACATTTGACCAGTAGTGTAAATAATCATTTCATTTGTTTCAAGGATTTATGTCTTTGCCAGCTGATGGTCTTCTGTGTGTTTTTTCTCTGCAGAGTGGTGCTGACCTTGAGGACCCGTGGTAGTCATCCCACCTGAGGAAAGAGCACCTTTTCCACACAAGAATATGTTATGTTTCTTTTGTTCCAGTGAAACCAAGAGATTCAACGGACAGTCTTTCAAGAATCACAACACAATGGAAACACAGTACAACCAAAAGCATTACAAACACTTTTTTTCTAATATATGAGGGAAAGAATGGAGTTCCAATTTTAAAAACGAACTCAAAAACAAAAATAACACAATACACATCATACAATAAAACAAACTGTTTTTCTCACTTTTTTGTGGTGGCTGTGGGTGTTCATTTTGAAACGAGGATGGACCCATGTACGTGCTGTGGTGCCTTTACAAGTCGGCTGCGAATTCGAGTGAGGTTTGCTAATGCCAGATGCCCTGAGCCCAGGATACAGTTGATAAACTTGGCTTATGTGAGACCACTGCAGCCCCTGGTATGGGGTTATGGATCATCACTGGGTTTAATTGAGGATATATTTGACTGATGAATGCGTGTGGATCGTGTTTTAAAGAATTGCTTCATTACCACATAACCTGCGTGGAAAGGATTGAAGCTTGTTGGCTTTTTGCACCTTCCCTCCCTCCTCATGTGCGCTGACTGACCTTTAGGTAGAACCTCGGACTCGACTCGGTTTTGTTTTGCAGGTTATCACTTGATTGGTTGTCAAAAGCTTTTTAATCCTGCTGTTTCAGAGAATATAGAATATATAGAGATAAATATATATAAATTCATACATATATATAATTATTTTTTTCTTCCCAAGTTTGAGATTTTTTTGTGGCTTAACGTGTGAAGCAATAGAGTTGTGTTGGTGGCAAGTGATGAGCGTGCCACGTTGTGTGAATTACTTTAGACACACTGAGATTGTTGATGTACTTGTGTGACTCAGCCACCCAAGAACTGTGGGTGATGTTGGCTAAAAGAGATCGTAAGTACCCACCAAAGCCACACAGCTTTTCTCAGCTCCCCCTTTGTATTATATCTCTCAGTCGTCTCTCCTTATCGGCCCTCACTTTCACAGTGCAGATGTGAACTTGCAGCAACCTGCCTTTCTTCTTTTTTTCTTTTTCCCTTCAGAGTATATTGTAAAGTGGTGTTTTTTTGTTTTGGTTAGCTGATCATGAAAATACTAGCTTTGTGATGAATTCACAGATTATTTTCTGATTCATCATGCAAGTGTAATGTTGGTTTTGCTTAGATATATTTTCAGCAGTCCATGGAGTACAGTACTATTTGGCCTCAGAACCTGAAAGGTGATATTGAGCAGAACAATAAAGATACAGAAAAAAGCAGTCTTGCTCCTCATGTTTAATCACATTGGAAAAGGCCTAATGGCTGAGAGAAAACCCATCTTGAGTAAACAGCGGTTTCATGTATTGTATGTGCATTTATAGCTTGTTCTGGCCAAGAGCCGCCCTTTTGGACAGGAAGGGACTGTATGACTGGAATGTAAAGCAGCCAGATGCAGCTTGATTTGTTTTTGCGTGCATTTTAGGGGATGATAGTGCAATAATAGACTGAAATTATTTCAAATGATGGTATTCTCAGTGAAAGTTTGCCCATAAAACAAAAAAAATATGTATGGATGTTGTGATCTGTATTTGAGTAAACAACGCTGAATATACAGTGCCGATCTGCTTAAGTGCCACAAACAAACCTGAGCATATTTCAAAGGTTTGATGTCTCTACCCCAGCAAAAGTTGGCAAATGTAGTGATTATTTAATCAAAGCACTCATTGTATCAACCTTAGACCTTATAAACATGACTTGTCATGTCATGCAATTGAGAAAGGTTAGATTAGATCTTATCAGATTGAGAAAATGCTTTCAAGTTTTGAGTGCGATACACAGACTGCAGGCAGTATGTGGCCATGCCACCTCAGGGCAAGGCTAAAAATGCAGTATGATAAATTTCATGGATATCATGAAAGCCTGGTTTAAATATTGCAGAAAAAGTTTTGGTTTATTTGTTTTATTTGGATTTTATTAGTTCTAGACATATGGTAAAGATAAAAAAAGTTCTGTACCTGTAACAAGGAATGCATTGTGTGATTTTAAAAGTAAAGACCAGCTGCATTAACAGCTGTTCACTCAAATTAAAATATAATTGCATCAAATATTCATCTTGATGTGATCAGACCTTGACAGTTTTCATAAACATCAATAAAATTATAAAATCAGTTCACATTCTAATAGTTGACTAGTTACATTAGAAGTTGGACAGGATTAATATTTTGTTAATTTTGGTAGAGTTCAGATTATGTCTGTCATTGAAGTGGTATTGTATTATTGTAACTTATTTTAAATGGCACATATAAGTACCTCAATGTGTACTTATTAGTACCTTTTGAAATGGTACAGCACCAGTGTTTTTTATTTATTTATTTATTTTTATAATGAGAATGTAAGGTAAAAGTTTGCATGTCAATTTGTCATGTAGTGAAAGTTTATTTATCTTTTTTATAATTTTTACCAGTGTTATTTTGGTGT
>JAFVLL020037084.1:0-59392 GCA_021397915.2 Tor tambroides | reverse complement strand
ACAATAATATAATAAGATAACCTTGTTTGAAATGGGTTTGGCTAAAAGAAAATTTTGGTTTCGTCTATACTACTAGTACTTATACTATATTGACTAGGTTAAATATAATTGCATTACTAAAAAGAGACTAAAATACAATTTTCATTGACTAAAACTAGACTAAATGTCATCAGTTATCGTCGACTAAAACTAGACGAAAATAGTCATGGATAATTCTGACTAAAATAAGACTAAAATGCTCAGACTTTTAGTTGACTAAAACTTGACTAGACTAAAAAGAGTATGAACGTGACAAACTAATAAAAACTAAAATGACAGCTTCACACAAAGACTAGACTAAAACTAAAATTAAAACAGGCCGCCAAAAACAACACTACAGTGAACAAAAAACAACGAGCAAGCGTATCAAAAAAACAACAAAAATAAAACCAAACAAACCAAATAAAACTTGATAAAAGTTGCCAGTTATGAATGACTCAATGTTCAGTCAAGGTGAAAGTGTTTATCCAGCACAACACAAAGATCCTTCCAGTCGTTTGAGGGTTGCTTGAAGTATCGCACCTTTAGCAGCCCCTCAGAGAACAGGATCTCAATGGTCTCTTTCAGGATCGGGAGGAGGCCGCCATGATGAATTCCAATTCCTCTCTTCAGCAACGGCAGAACATGCTCCACCTGTTGAGAAACAATCCCAATTAAACACTCACTGCTTCAGGACTCACTGCTTAAAGCCTTATTAGCTGAATTTTTCTAGGCATGAACAAAAAGTACAACATTTTCAAGGAATAGGTCACCTAAAAATGAAAAGTAGGTCTCTGTTTACTCACCCTTACTTGTAAGGAATACAAAAAAATCTGAGCTGATTTCTACCACACAATGAGAGTGAATAGTAATTAACAGCTGTGTTTTGGGCCCTCTCTACTTTGAATGTAAGGAAAGGAGCAGCTTGGACATTCTACATTTCTACTTTTCTGTTCTACACAAGAATGAAAAATTGAACTTTTTGGTGAATTATCCGAAACAACACAATTTTGTATATTTAAATTTGTAATAAAAAAGACCTTTTAAAACAAGCAATGGATCTAAATGTAAGGACTGCTCCAGGGACAGTTTCAGCTATGAAAATTACGTATTAGATTTCCATAAAAAATAGGTTTATGAATGTACAGATGTATAGTAAATGTCATTTGATTACATATCTGCATATATCAAACTATAATAATAATTATTATTATTATTACTATTACTAATAAAATGTTATTAATTATGACTTATCCTACCATTTCTGTGTCAGGGAAGTGAAAATATCCGCAAAGGCAAATCTGGGTCAGCAGCATAAGGAGCTCAGAATAAGCTCGCAGAAATGTGTCATTGAGAACAAACAGACAGGGGGCAAGTTGAAGGGTGGTCCGTTTCTCATAAAGGCAACATTTACACAAACAGCATATTTGAACTAGCTCTGTAATCACTCATCCTCCAACAGCAGGCGTTCTGATGGAAGATCAGTTTATCTTCACACTGACAGAACAGCATCCATGAAGACCATCTGAGATCAGCACTTCTACTATATGAGTAAGAGCCAAATACTGCTGTCCTGCAATGTGGAAATGGATGACAGCATTGTTGAGATGTAGAAGTGGAGAAAATATGGTGTAGGAGTAACAGGAGGACCCGAAAGGAGAGTGGAAAGTTTTACGAGCCTCTTGAAACCATTTTGGGATTTGCTAAAACACCCAGTCACCTCAAACAAGTTTAACACGTACTGCCCGACTTTACTGTGGTTTGTGTGGCAGTCCTTCAATTACCAAAGCAACAGTTTACAAGATTAAGTGAATATTTTGCTAAAACACAAAAACTTTGCCTAAAAAAATTAGATGTTAATAATGGGAGACTTTAACATCTTAAAAGCTAAACGTGGTCCATGTGGGAAACATTTTAGGGTAGTCAACTAGATGTAAATAGATTTATTAGCAATTTTGAGTTTGGTGTAATTTACTACCATTTAATTAAAAAGTGTCACCCAAAAGTGTGGTAACATTTAAATTTTTATTAATATATCTGGCTGGTTAGGGTGCATCCCACTGGACAAGGACTTGCATTTCACAGTGTAATAAGATGTGTAAAAAAAAAAAAAAAAAAAATGTGTAAAAAGTGTAAAGTTAAATATCATGTATGTGCCATTTTTTAAAGGAATAGCTCACACAAAAATACAAATTTGCTGAAAATGTATTCACCATTAGGCCTTTGAATATGTAGAGGAGTTTGTTTACGCATTTGAACAGATTTGGAGAAATTTAGCATTAGATCACTTGCTCACCAATGGATCCTCTGCAGTGAATGGGTGCCGTCAGAATGAGAGTCCAAACAGCTGATAAAAACATCACAATAATCGAAAAGTAATCCACACCACTCCAGTCCATCAATAAACATAACATATTTGTTTAAAACAGGACTTCTGGACTGTTTTCACTTGAAAAAAGTGCTTGATCTGTGCATATTTCTATCCTGATTCAGACACAATAACTTTTTCACTAGAAAAAGTAATATTATGGATAGAGTACTCATATTTTAGCCCTGAAAGCAATAGTTTGAAGTTAAAAACATCTTAATGACTGGAGTGGTGTGGATTACTTATTGATTATTCTAATGCTTTTATCAGCTGTTTGGACTCTCATTCTGACGGCACCCATTCACTGCAGAGGATCCATTGGTGAGCAAGTGATCTAATGCTACATGTCCCCAAAACTGTTCCCATGATAAAACAAACTCATCCACATCATGGATAGCCTGAGGAAGAATAAAAAAAAATTTAACTGTTCCCTTAATTAATGTTAATTTGAGCAATCCACTACCAATTTTTTGTTGAAATACTCACCATTCAACAATATTCAGGTCAACAAGTAAAGTTATCAGCCTATGTTGGTAACTTAAATATTAGTAAACTTATTTTAACATTGACATACACCACTTCATACAACACTGTACAAAACATGGAAATCTATGAAAAGAATTTACCTGTGGCAGCTTTTTGTCTTCGTCAGACAGGCAGTCTGTGGCATTGTTGAACACTTCTTCCACCAGTTTCTTCTCGTCGTCTGGAGTTGGATAGAGAAATTGGAAATCAAACATCAGATGCACACTGGAATACAGATCTCTGAAACACAGCCAGCATCACAGAGGTAGGTGTGTATGTGTGCTTTATACAGCTGCTCAGAGGATTTCCGTGATTGTATGAAAAACACGACAAACCAGAGAGATATATACACATAGTGGGGGGCAGCATATAGAATGAGATAAAGTAAAAGAAAATATTCATAAAGTGTACTGGGGAAAGGGAGAGCTGCCATGTTTTCTTGCTCCAAACAGAGTCTAGAAACAATGTGCCATGAAAGATTAGAACATCTCTATTTCTGCCTGCAGCATGTGGCGTAGTCAGATCCCAGTAGGCTTAGCATATTCAAATGCACAGCATAAAATACAAACTAAATATAGAGCAGAACTTCTCAACTGGCTTTGCTTTAGGTTATCAAATGGTGGCCAAACACAATGCCAAAACTGTCAACAATGTACAATAAAAGGGTTTAAAATAAATTAAGTTTATTAAAACAACAGTAATAGGATCTGCCAAATTTCTTGCAATTAAATAAATGTACTGAAATTTTTTTAAACAACATTAACGCATATATTCCAGGGTTATTAAACTTAACTAAAACTATATTTTCATTACTTGAAATAAAATTATTTACAAAAATATTTTAAAAAAAGTTTCACTAAACAAACTAAAACTGATTTTTTTAAATAGGCATATAAAAACTACTAAAAATTACTAAAACACACAACCTTTCAGTAAAATTTAAACTAAAATTAAAACGAACACAGAAAAAAAAAAAACAGTTCAGTGTGATTACTTAAAAACTGATCATTAATAAATCATTCATTAACACTGCCAGACGTTTTAGAAACGTTAACTTGCATTTTTTAGGCAGTGAAATTAACAGAAAAAAAAGTTATGGTGTCGTTAAGATGTTATGGTGCTTTATATGTACAACAAATATTTTTTAAAAGCGCTTTTTAATACATTTTATGAATTATTAACATTTTATGTATTTATTATTAATTTACAAATATTATATTTTTGGGAGGCTGTACCAAATGACATTTTTAAACCTGACATAACCTTTCTAGGTCACAAAGTAACAAGGTCAAATTGTCTGATATTTTAAGAGACTGAATGACCTCATGAGGGTTTTCAGGGGTCTTTTTTCCTGTTGTTTATGCATATTGGTTGCACCAGATGACTTTGATTAGGTAATTTTTTTTCCCCAAGGAAAAAAACAAAACAAAAAAATACTGAAAAACTACTACAACAACAACGTACTTGAGGTAATCTGGCCTTTTGATATCAGGCCAGTTGCCCTACCTTGACATTTTGGACTTCATCCCTCTCCCAAGTTTATTTGGCTATTTTATGCATGACCATATGGTTAGGTGTGTTTTATTGTTTGCATTTGGCATTGTTTTTATATTCTTGCAATAAAATAACAGACCAACCAGTTGAGAACCAATGATATAGACTAAAACAAGCATCTGACTATCCCAATATGGCCACAGCATTACTTCAGACCACAATATCTCTGCAGCGGTCACTGCTTAAGCAACTCCACAAAACCAACTCCACTTGTGCATGCTGGAAATGATGAAAATGTTCTGGAAACCCAGTATAAAAATCACACTTGAGGTGGAAAGCTCTTATGATGACATGTGCTATGACAGAGCCAATGAAAACACTCTCCCCACCTCAAGCAAGACTCGCAAAACAGTAACAGCTGCGCGTATGACTGCTAGTGCGGTCCGAAGTGCTCACCTATACACCATCAAAGGCCAAAGACTTCAAGTCTTAATTGCACGCTATTTCTCAACCAAAACATGTTTAAAAATCCACAATAATACAACGCTTCTGTGTACACTACATCAGTCACGTTAAAAACAAAGTCCAGTTACATCTTGCAAATCAAAGCAGTATGGGAAGTGGTGACACTTTAAGACAGTTAAAAGTTGTTCATGCTGTCCGTTTCTCATTAAAGAGAACAGAAGACTTGACAGTTGACACGTCAATAGACTTTGATTCTAAAGGGCCACGTTCATGTGTTTGGCTCTGTAATACATTCTGCTTCAAACAGATGAATATTTGATAAAGAACTCCCAGTAACTGTTTCAGAAATGAAAAACTCTCCAAAAACAGCCCAAAGCTGAGTTCATTTCTTTTTCTGACATTTTTGGCCATGATTTGTATTTTTTTTTTTTTAATCTCTTTGTAATTAATAGGAGAGGTAAATCTTCATTGCTCCCATATTTGAGCAATAAGAGTGAGAAAAACATTCTAGTTCAAGAACGAAAAACAAGGAAATATTTCTTCAATGAAGAAAAATTACATTCTGCCTCTTTCCAAGGATTAGTTTAACCAAAGAAACATTCCTTGCAGGTGGGACTGAAAGAAGACAGATATCCATTTAAACCCTTAATGCAAGTAAGAACAACAGTAACAGTCTTAGAAAGGAACATTAATAATTATTATAACATCAATACCTGTGTTGAAATCCAGTTTAGCCACCTGCAGTGCGTAGGCCTCACATTCTTTCTTACTGAAGCTAAAGATGATCACCGGCTGGAAGTTCCTTTCCATGATCATCTTCACAATCTTAAAGACGTTGGATGGACCTAAGAGAATAAAAAAAACATTTTTTTTGTAAATACAGCATTTAGCATGTTCCCAATGTTTGTTTACATTTAATATTAACATCCATTGGGCAATTCAATCACAAGAGGAGAGTGCCAAAAATAAAGTATAAATGTGTAACAATGAACACTAATACTTTAATAACAGTTAAATGTAAACTCAAAATGAATATTAATTTTTAATACAGTACATAAATTCTATAAATTCATGTTACATTTAAAACAACTTAAATACTACTGCTTTTGTGTGTGTGTGTGTGTGTGTGTTTTAAATCAGCCATTTATCAGTTATCTGTGAATCCCCAATTGTAGATACGCCTGACAGCAAAATCCAGTGATAGGAAGTTCATTTAATTTTAATCAAGCTCAACTTCAGCACTAGCTTAAAATGCAGTGATAGGAAGTTAATTTACTTTTAGTCAAGCTGAACTTCAGCTTGCTCGAAATAACAATGAGGATTACGCTCAGAACATAATTTTTGTGGTGAGTTTAGATGATGTTTGGGAGTGACATTTCAGACTGTTTTGTGCTTTATTGATAATAACACAAACAGTCAACAACAGTCTGTCTCAGCTAACTATTTGTGCAAAAATGGACATTAATATTTGGTTTAAACAGTGCCATATTGATGATTCGGATCAGTCAATATGCACAGTTCACAGCAAATCAATGGGAGTCCATCTGAGGTTAACCAATTACACTGATTGTGTTATTTTGATTTCATGTCGACTGTTGAATACCAACCTTTGGTTCCACCCTTTCTGCCTTTAGGGTCCCATTTGCCCCCAATGTTGCCTCCCGTGTCCCCCGCATCCCTCAGAACCTGCATTGCTGTGTTAAAATTGTCTTCTCTGAACTCTCCCTGACAAGAAACACCATAAAAATATGATTACATAACTGCAATGATATTACGAATATTTTCTTAAACTTGATCAGCTTGTTGCGTGGTTGTGGCTTGGAAGTTATGCAACAAACAGAGACAGACATTCCAGCTTTCAGGATCTGTGTTGCATTACATCTAGACATGCCACTCTTGAAATGACAGTTCCAATACTACACCCAGGACAGACAACAGAACACAAATTCCATTCTGTAACACAGAGGACGGCACACACCCGAGATCATTGGGGTGTGTTCAACCTTCATCTCTGATGACGGAGGAAAGGTGTTAATGCAGCTATCCAAAGTATTCGGCTACTTACATTCTCATCCACAACAAGGTGGAGTCCATCGCCCCCTGCTGGAAAGACGTAGTGCTGGAGTGGAGTGGGGCGGTAGTCTGTGTACACCACATGGCAGGGCTGCAGGAAAACAAACTACTTTTATGTGCATTTGAAAAATTTTCATTAGTTTCTGTTTTTATATTTCTATTTAGCTGCAATTTATTTTTATTTCAGATTTAGTAATTTTAGTACTTCTTTCAGTTTAAAAAAACTGGATGTTAGAACACTGCTAAAGTGTATTGTAAACGTAGTGGTTACTATTTGCTAAGGCATTCTAGGCTGTTGTTAGGTGGTTATTAAAGTGTTCTGAGTGGTTGCTAGTGTGATGACCCACTTGTTTGTGGAGGTGACAAATCCACTCTGCAAACTGTCGAGCGTTGGGAATGGTGGCTGACAGGAAGACATGATGCACGTTGTCTGGGAGTAGAATGATGGTTTCCTCCCAGACCACTCCACGCTCTGCAGGTCATGTGACCCAGAAAACAAACTCGATGGCTAACATACAAAAAAACTAGTATGCACATCACAATAGGCAATAGTACGCACTGTAAAGTTTCAGGAGTGACAACTGCATTTATATACGGGAGTGAATCTCCTGAATTATAGTTTTTTGTGTGTACAAAACAGAACTTACTCTCGAAATTGTGATGACTGATACCATTTTTTCATTTTCAGCGTTGGCATCTGCTATTATTATAGTGCCCCTATTATGGATTTTTGAAAATTACCTTTCCTGCAAAGTTTTAAATCTGAAAGTGCTCCATGTATAAAGTTATTGTCTCTCAAATGAAAGAGTCGACTCTGAATCATTGAAATGAGTCGTTTTTAAAACAAATCCCTAGCAGTTTCATGTTGACGTCAACATGAAATATTAGCATACTGCCCGCCAACTTGTTGGTCTTTTTGCGTTGGTCTGAATGAAAATGCAAATTCATTCTTTGCCACTAGTTGCTGCTTTTGGAGTGGGAAAAATAGCTCTTTCCCCGGTAACGCAGTACGCAAAGCAGCACTGCGCACCCAAACGCTGGCTATGGGCATTACAGGCATGATGAAATGAAAATGAAACCAATCAGACCAATCACCGCAGATTAGCATCACGCCAAGAAGGGCTTTGGAAAAATGAATCGTTGAAGGAATCATTGAATGAATCGTTTGGGAGTAGTTGAGGAGTTGAGTAAATAAGGTAAAAATAAATGCATATTATAAGAAAATGAAAGTGTTTTTTGACCTTGCATGCATGTCAGCCTGTTGTTGGGGACTCCCAAAACCAAAATATTAACTTTTCATAACCCATAATAGGGGCACTTTAAAGTAATATTATAGCAAACAAACAAAGCTGTCATGTTTTGTTTGTTTGGAACGCTGCTTGACAGAGCGCGCTCTCAAGGGTTGCCATGTCCACTTATTAGAAGCAACACTTTTTGAGCGTCTTTGGGCTCGGCTCATAAAGGGATCCAGTTTATGAGGTCAATAATGTAGAAGTATTTCCATGATAAAATGTTTGGATTTAAGTTTATTATGGGATTGATCTTATTTGCTGTTTTTTTTTAGCAAGATCTGGCAACATTGAGTCAAATCATAACTGATTCACTGTGATTTCTTGCACCGCACATACAGAAGACAGACACAACAAATAAGCATTTAAAGGGATGGTTCACCCAAAAATGAAAATTATGTCATGAATTACTCATGTCGTTCAAAAGCCATATGACCTTCGTTCACCATCGGAACACAAATTAAGACATTTTTGATGAAATCTGTGAGCTTTCTGAACCTGCATAGACAGCAAAGCAACTACCACGTTCAAGGCCCAGAAAAGTAGTAAGGACATTGTTAAAATAGTCCATGTGACATCAGAGGTTCAACCTTAATTTTATGAAGCTACGAGAATACTTTTTGTGCGCAAAGAAAACAAAAATAATGACTTTATTCAACAGTTTCTTCATGCATCGTGGTACTCTCATGAACGTACGTCAAAGACTGAAAAGGAAGAGAAGAAATCGTTGAATAAAGTCATTATTTTAGTTTTCTTTGTGCACAAAAAATATTCTCATAGCTTCATAACATTACGGTTGAACCACTTTTGTCACATGGACTATTTTAATGATGTCCTTGAATGTGTCAGTTGTGTTGCTGTCTATGGGAGTGTCAGAAAGCTCTTGAATTTGATCAAAAATATCTTAATTTTTGTTCCGAAGATGAATGACGGTTTTACAGGTTTGGAACGACATGAGGGTGAGTAATTAATTACAGAATGTTTATTTTTGTGTGAACTATCCTTTTAAGTACATCATTAACAACTAGTTGTTCCATTCGGTACTGTACACACTGTGTAGAATTTCTGAAAATGCGGTCATCTGATTTTTTCGGGAGTCATGTTGTAGAATGGGGATGTCGCTCCCATAAATTACTGACAACTGAACTTAGCTGCAGTGTGTACACAGCCAATATTTCAGGTAACTTAGGCATCTTCTGCTGATTAAATATTAAATACAACCCACCTGAGTCTCTCATGTAATGGATCTCATCAAAGATGACCCACGCCACCTCCCTCATAACCTCTGACCCTCTGTACAGCATGCTCCTCAAAATCTGAAAGAAAACACCCCAACAAAGCAATAAATAAATAACCAGTCACTGATGTTCCAGCAGATAACGGGCCGCTGTCTCACCTCGGTGGTCATAACTAGGCAGGAAGCTGTAGGGTTTATGGTGACATCACCAGTCATCAGACCCACATCCTGAAACTCTTCGTACATCTCTCTATACTTCTGATTGCTCAGAGCTTTGATGGGGCTGGTGAAGATCACTCTCTGCTTTTCTCGGAGAGCCAGAGCAATAGCATACCTGTGTGCAGAAAGAAAAAAAATCCTCAAATTTCAGCACAAATTCTCTTGGATCTAAAGAATCAACTACATATATAAGTTCACTCACTCAGCACACACTGTCTTTCCTGCTGATGTGTGGGCCGACACAAGCACCGACTGGTTGTTATCGATGCACAGGATGGCCTCACGCTGGAAAGGGTCGAGTATGAAGGGGTACTCCTGCATGAGGAAAGCATAACAAAGGTTTAAACAAAGGCAAAGCGTCTGAGGATGAGGCTTCAGTGAGGTTTATTAGATTACCTTAGCTGCTTTACCAACACGTGGTTTCAGTGGAGTGTATTCCTCGTGTGCAGGAAAAACCACCTGAGAAAGGAAGATTGGGTCACAACATGGACATTCAACATAGATTTCCCCCCCACTGTGCTTGTGTCTTTACCTCATGAGTGCAGCCCTCAACTGTCTCCACCTGCTCCACCTTCACTTTAGGCATGAGCTCTGACAGACTGAAGGATCACACAGATGCAAAACATTAGAATTACATTTACATTTAGCAGACGCTTTTATCCAAAGTGACTTACATTGCATTCAAGTTACAGTTTTACATTTTATCAGCTCTTGCTTTCCCTGGGAATCGAACTCACGACCTTGGCGTTGCTAGCGCCATGCTCTAATATTTATAAACTAATCTTGAACTAATGACACGGATTTGTTATTATTTCATAATACTTTTATTTTTCACCATGCTCAAAAAATTAATACCAGCATGTTTCAGTTGTAAAACCCACCAGCACCTACTAAATTAATTAAAAGATTTTTACACAATAATGAACAACAATTAGCAAAAGTTACAATAATTATGAAGATTTTTTTTTGTAATTATCAAATAAAACACATTAAAATACGTAAAAACATACTTTGCTTCAACTACTGATAGACCTTTTTTCAGTTATAATTTCTCTTGTTTTTTTTTCTGAAAAACTTCCTGCCTAAACAATACAGAAAAATGTATATAAATTTCAATTGCAAAAACCTCCAGTGCCAAATGAAATACATATTTAAAAAAAATTGTGTATATATATATATAATATATATATATAGCTTGCTCAGTTGTGTTTGATCAGGGTTGGATCTAAATTCTGCAGGGCCCTGGGCAAGATCACGGCCCTGGAGCCCCGGGCCCTGCAGAGTTTAGATCCAACCCTGATCAAAACACAACTGAGCAAGGTAATCTAGGTCTTCAGGATCACTAGAAAAATCACAGGTAGGTGAGTTTGAGCTAAACTCAAAAAGTAACTGCTGGTGCCAATTAAACTGTAAAACCAATATATCAGTCCAACTGTAAAACCACACTAAGATGCATTTCAGACATTCATCAGAAGCAGTACATACATAGAAGTACACCAATCTTACTTTATCTCCTCAGCTGACACTGTTTCCAGCTTCTGTCTTTTCCCAAGCACCACCTCATCTGGCCCATCATTGTCAACATCTCTTTTGCGCACAGCTGCTGAATCGCTCTGCTGTTTACCAGCTTTATCAGTCTTTCTATTAGATGGAAAGACAACAAAGATTCACTCAACAGCCACACAGTGCTCATCTGAACATTTCTAAACCATTCTAGGTGGTCTCCAGGGCATTGCTAAGCGTTTTCTAGTGTAATTTGATAGATAGATAGATAGATAGATAGATAGATAGATAGATAAAAGGCCGTGTGTGTTTACATTTGAGTTTCTTGACAGTTGAACGCTTTTCGTTTTAACAAAATCTAACATACAAGTAGATTTTTAGTGAGGCAAGCTCGTTTATAAAAAATACACACAAACGTAATTACGTAAAACCTCTGCATTTAAAAATAACAGCAAAATGTCTGTCCAAACATGATACTGTGAAAGCTAGATTAGAACTAGATTATAAGGGCTGTTATTGTGAGATTCTTGAGTTTCTATTTATCTAACTTATGCGTGCGTGTCACATGTGTTCAATACGACCAGACAAATACTACAATATTTAGAGACCAGTTTTGCAAAACAATCATACATCCCGTTCCTTCACCTACCCTGCCTGAGCTGCGGACTTTGGAGTGGTTTTTTTGCTAGAACCGGCCTGTTCTTCATCAAATACGTTGAACAAATCGTCTCCAAAGGCGTCCGCCATGATTTCAAAGAGACACAAATCCCACAGTGCGACGCGCAGGCCGCGTGCCGGAAATGACATAAAACGAATCAAACGTGTGAAATAAGCAACGGTAAAAGACACGCAACAAAATATTTTTTTAATAATTACCTTTTTTAATAAACACAATAAAAAATAAAATATCCGTAACTTATAATCATTAAATTAAGGTACTTGACGTAATTTAAGTTTGGAATCGAATTAGTTTTATTTAAACACTTCTCAAGGGACAGGTTTAAATAAAACCACAGGCTTTTTTCATAATACTTTTTTAGTAAAAAAAAAGAAATTTTGTTGTTGTTGTTGTTGTTGTTGTTTATTATTATTGTTATGTATTAGATTTTTGTACATTTACCTTGCATGCAAGTCGGACGGATGGGTTCACCAATTCTTCTTAATTAAAAAAATATTTTATCTAAATATTGGTTAAAGAAAATGAATTTTAATCCGACTGAAAAAGTTATTAGCACATTATTTACATGAACATAACACTATACGAAACACTTCTCATGCATAAAGTTCCAAAAATCCAAAGTTTTCTAATGTTTCCGCTTAACTTTTATTTTGAAAAAAGCTTCAATAGTTTTTGTCAATAGTTTAGTTGGCTTAGCTGGCTGACAGCAGTGGCTTCTTTACCATTTTCCAGTAATACATTTTTTGTTTATAGTAATGTGGGTCATTTTGTGTATTGATCAGTAACAGACACTTGAACTGACTGTTTTCGCAATGGGTGGAAAGAAGAAAAAGCCTGCAGCAGTTCCCACGAGTGTGCAGCCGGCTGCTGCTGTGAATGCAACCAATGCAGCATCTGAATCCACCGGCAAAAAACAGCAACAGAGACCAAATAATGAGAAATCAACCTCGAAGGACAATAAACCCAGAGGTCATACTTCATTTTAATATTTTAACTGATTAACAGGACAATATACGATTCAGAATGTAATTAAATTTGTACTTGAATTCAGATGTACTGTGTAATGTAATTATCAAGAATTTATTATACAGTAAGTGTTGCATTGTTTCACAGTTGTTTCAAGTCTTGACAGTTTAGCCCTATTCGCACGGGATTACTATTATCTGGTGACCTTGTGTGATTTTGAAATTACCCCCATCCATATGATTTTCCTTGATTCAGTTTGCTATGAAAACATACTGTACATTTGAAAAAAAAAATGAAAATCTACCAATCTAAAAATATTTTTGTTAAAACTGATCTGCATAAATTACTTCTGCACCATAATTTTCTAACAAATGAATACGTTTGAGCACACAAATGCACAAATATACATCACCATTTAAAAGTTTGGGTCAGTAGGATTTTTACTGTTATACTTTTATTTAGCAAGAACTCATTCAATTGATCAAAAGTGACAGTAAAGACATTTAGAATGTTACAAAAGATTTCTATTTCAGATCAATTCTGTTCTTTTGAACTTCCTATTTATCAAAAATAAAAATGTTGAAAAATCCTGTTTTCAACACTGATAATAATAATTAATGTTTCTTGAGCAGCAAATCAGCATATTAAAATGATTTCTGAAGAATCATGTGACATTGAAGACTGGAGTAATGGATGAAAATTCAGCTTTGTCATAACAGGAATAGAAAACAGTTATTTTAAATTATAGTAATGTTTCACAATATTACTGTATTTTGATCACATAAATGCAGCCTTACATGAGAGGCTTTTAAAACATATTAAAAAAAAATCTTACTGACCCCAAATTTTGAATGTTTGTTTGAGCATCAACGTCTTTTTTTGACGATATGAGTCTGTGCCTTGTCTTACAATACTAATTGTTTTTTGCATGTTTGAAGGTTGTTATCCAACCAGAACTGGAGAAGAAGGTGATCAAGCTGATTAATGAATACAGACAAGAACATGCAGATAAAGGACCAATATCTGGGAGACTCACCTCCAAAAAGTTGCTGGTAATTCTTTTCTGTTTCATCTTTAATTGCAAAAAAATTAAGAATAACTTTTGTTAATTATTATCTACGAATATCTAAAGAGCATCCATCATATATTGTTTGGCAGGATTTGTATACAGCCCTGCAGAAGTTTCAGTTTAAGACCGAGCACATTGAGGAGGCCATGAAGAGCAGTATGCTGTATGGAGGCGATCTGCACTCAGTGCTCGACTGGCTCTGTCTGAATCTCAGAGATGGTAAAATATTCAGATTGTAGTCAGAAACCTATGTTCTGCTCTTCAAACACAAACCCAGCTTTTGATTTTTGCTTTTCCGTAATTAAAGATGAACTACCGGAGGGATTCAGCCAGAAGATGCAGGAGGAGAAACAGAAGACTCGCCCTAAGTTCCAGCCTCTTAAAGAGGACGAGAAACAAATGTTGACGAATAATGAAGCATCTAAAGAGGAAGAGAAACCAAAGACAAAGGTATGGTAAAGTGTCATGAGAATTAGGAATAGTTCACCCAAAAATGAAAATTTCCTGAGAGTTTACTCAGGCCATCCAAGATGTAGATGAGTTTGTTTCTTCATCAGTACAGATTTGGAGAAATGTAGCATTACATCACTTGCTCACCAATGGATCCTCTGCAGTGAATGGGTGCCGAGTCCAATCAGCTGATAAAAACAATTATCCGCAAGTAATAACATGACTCCAGTCCATTAATTAACATCTTGAGAACTAAAAAGCTGTGTGTTTGTAAGAAACAAATCCATCATTAAGAGCTCTTCTGGCCAAAATATGCACCCATAATCCATAAGAATGCTTCCTCCAGTTAATCTACTGTTGTCCTCTCACATCAAAATCCACCAACATATTTGTTAAGAACTCTTCTGGACTGGTTTCACGAGTAAACTGTGCTTGTTCTTCAAATCTGTTCTACTTCTACTATTCTACTATTCTAAGGGTGAGTAAGTTTTCTTTTTGGAGTGAACTGTTTATTTAATCTTTGTCCAAAAACATTTTATTTAATGACAGACTTCTGTAAAAGACAACGGTGGCAGTATGAAGGAGTGGATTCTGCGCTATGCTGAACAGTCTGAAGATCAGAGCAGTGAAGAAGATGGAAACAAAGACTCAAGTGTGTTTAACCCAGAGCTGGAGGAGAAGTTTGATCCTGTTAGTTTTACTCAGTCTGGTTTCCATGTTATGTCACTATTACATCAGCAGCTTCCCATAAGTTCTCCTGCTCTTCCTGCAGAATGACAGATACCTGTTGCTGACCGCTCAGCTGTATGATGCAAAGGAGATGGCCGCAGAATCTAAAGCCAAGAAAGACAAAGCGGGGCAGAGGACAGCACAAGATCGGATCAGAGTCATCCAGCAAGGTCTCTGCAGTGTTTTCTGCCTTTCAGGGTATTTGTCCATTGTAAAGAATGTAAAACACTGTTAATTTGTTTTATTGTCAGTGTTTGTTTACATTACAGAAATGAAGTCTTTGGAGAGTCATCCAATGTTTAACTTGGCTATCAAAGTTAAAGAGGAAAAGAAGCCAGTTACACTCACTGATGGCAAGGAGGAACTCAACTTCAGTCTCTTTGAGCAAGCAGACACACCACCAGTAGAAAAAAGTATGAGAATTTTTGTATAATCTTATCATTACAATGTGTACTTTTTATTTATTTTTGTTTGATTTTATTTATTTATTTTTTATGATGTTGATTTTTATTTTATTATATTTATGTTGCTTTGTTTGTTTCTGTTGTTATTTCATGCTGCTATTGTTCTCTGCTTTATTTTATGCTATGTTAGGCTATTTTATTTTGTTATGTTGTTTGTGGTATATTTTTATGATTTTGTTTTGTGTTATTTATTTTTCATTTTTATATTTATGTTGCTTTGTTTCTTGATGTTGTTAATTCATGCTGTTATTGTTCTCTGCTTTATTTTTTGCTATTTTAATTTATGTTGTTTGTAGTATATTATTTTATGATTTTTTTTTACTTATTTTTTATTTTATTGTATTGTTATGTGATTATTTTAATGTTTGACATGTTTATATTTTATTTAAATTTTATGCTGTTATGTCTTATGTTTTTGGTTTTATTTGTTTTATACATTTGTATAAAACAAATAAAACATTTAACATTTTTAATGTTTTTATATGATTCTAATTTGTTATTTTACATTGTGTGTGTTGGGTTTCATTTATATTTAATTTTTTACTATATTGTTTTTGTTATTTTGTTATCTTTTATTTATATTGTTACTATTTTATTGTATTTTTTTGTATTCAGTTTTTTATTTGTTGTTTTTTCTTATTTAGTGATATGTTATACTATTTTATGTTTTCCTTATATTATGATGTTATTATTTTAATATTTTCCTTTTTTTTCTTTGTTGTTTTGTTTTTGTTTTTTTTTGGTTATTTTATTTTATGGTTTGCCATGATGTTTAATGTTTTTTATTTATTTTATTTTATGACATTTTATATGATTTTTTATCATTAAATTTATTCATTATTTCATATCATATTTTACATTCATTACATATTTTACATTAATTATGTTTGTTGTATGATTATTTTATTTAATCTTATGTTACTTCATTTTATTTTCTAATGTATTTTCTGTTATGCTGTAATATGCTATGATTGTGTCTAGGTAGTGCATTGCCAGATATGATTTTTTTTTTTTTAAATGTCATGATAGTTGTCATTAACCATGTCAATCTGATTTGTCATTGTTGATACTCTAGCTGAGAAAAAGAAGAAAGAGCCCAAAGACATTCGTAACTTTGACTACACATCAAGGAGCTGGACTGGCAAGTCGCCAAAACAGTTTCTGATTGATTGGTGCAGGAAGAACCTCCCGAAGAGCCCTCCACCATCCTTTGAGAAAGTTACAGTTGGCAGATATTGGAAATGCAAGTATGTTGCATTAAAATTGCATCTGGATTCTGATTGTCTACTGAACGCAGATTTGACAGTGTCTGGTTATGTGGCATTCCTGCCAGAGTTCGTATTCAGAGGCCTAATGATGTTTTGGAGGTTTGTCCCACTATCCTGACTGAAGACGGCATGCAGGCCCAGCACTTAGGAGCCACGCTTGCCATTTATAACCTAGTCAAAGGACAGGTGAGTTTCAAAGCACTACCTTCACATATTAAAGGGATAGTTCACCCAAAAATCAAAATTCTGTCATTAATTACTCACCCTCATGTCGTCTCAAACCCGTAAGATCTTCGGTCATCTTCGGAACACAAATTAGGATATTTTTGATGAATTCTGAGAGCGCTCTTCCCTCCCATAGACAGCAATGTAATTACCACAATCAAGGTCTAGAAACGTAGCAAGGACATCGGTAAAATAATCCATGTGACATCAGGGGTTCATCAGTAATTTTACAAAGTTACAACCGTAATTTTACATTTCTACACCTTGATCATGGTAATTACATTGCTGTCAATGGGAGGGTCAGAGAGCTCTCAGAATTCATCAAAAATATCTTCATTTGTGTTCCGAAGATGACCGAAGATCTTATGGGTTTGGAACAACATGAGGGTGAGTAATTAATGACAGAATTTTCATTTTTGGGTGAACTATCCCTTTAAACGTAGAGTTTATATATTTCATTCATTTTTATCCGTCATTTGATCTCCATTAGTCGGTGCATCAGCTTCTGCCACCCACCTATCGTGACGTGTGGCTTGAGTGGCGAGACAGCGAACAAAAAGAAGAAGATCAAACCCGCTCCGCCATCAACAAACCACGCGACCAGTTCATCGCACGTCTGCTCGCCCGCCTCAAACAGCAGCAGGCCCTCCAACCGCAGGCCGAGTCACAGGAACATCTTCAGGACACCGAACCGGAAGACTCCTGGGAGAACCTGGACACGCAGGAGGACCATGAGCTCCAGCGCAGAGGAGGCCTCGTGGCGGAGGCGGTGTCCCGGAGGCTGTTCCTCAGACTGCGGAGCTCGGCTCTGGCTCGCAGGCTGCTGACTGAGAGAGAGCAGCTGCCTGTTTTCCAGCACCATCAGCAGGTGCTCGAGGCTCTGCGGCGCCACCATGTGCTGGTGATCGCTGAGGAGACGGGAAGCGGGAAGAGCACACAGATTCCTCAGTTCATCCTAGAAGAGCTCCTGGCTAATGGTGAGGCCGCACAGCCTTGCAATGTGGTGGTGACGCAACCCAGAAGGATTTCAGCCATGAGTCTGGCCAGCAGGGTGTCGCAGGAGCTGGGGAGCGAGGACGGACCGGGAGGCAAGGTTAGATCTCGGGAAGTTGACTCAAGATACGGTTTATGTGGAAAAATGTATACCTTGCTTTGAATAGTGTTCATCCTAAAAAGTGACGTTGTATGCCATAGTAGTCAAACTTCTAGGCCGATAACCACAAAAAAGAGGCTTATGTTAACACTAGAGCTGCACGGTTTCAATCTCGATTCAAACACCCATGCTATCCCATTTTTTAAATGATAATGATTCGCCCATTACATCGTTTCGCCACTAGGTGGCAACAAATGACTGTTAAAAATGTGTTTGTCATTAAAAAAAAATTGTCATATTAAAAATTGGTGTATTAAATATATTTTAAACACATATATTAAAATGTTTAATAATTCATTCAAATTAATTAAACACTTTAAATAGACTGCAGCAATAATATTTTGTCACACATTATTTTGTTTAGTTCAGAATCATGGAAAAATCGTGATCTCTATTTCAGACAAAAAAATTGTGATTCTCAATTTATCCAGAATCATGCAGCTCTAGTTAACACCCTTCAAAAATAAGTATTTTTTTTATTGTCTCTCAGGTGAAAAAAAAAAAAAAAAAAAAAAAAAATATATATATATATATATATATATATATGTATTATTTTAAAGTAATTGTTGGAATAAATATCAAAAGTTAAGTATTAATAATATAAGTATTAATAAAACTTAATAAGTAATCATTTTATTAAATGGCTACGCTTATTATTTTTGTCTGGATGTTTGTCTATTAATTTATTCAAATATAGATTTTAAAATGCAGTTACATGCATAGATTTACTTGATTAAAACTCTTGATGTGCATGTTTATAATGAAATTAAATTAATTTTTAATGTGTTTAGGAGATTACAAATGTCAGGGTGATACAACTGTCCTTATATTATAATAAAGAAATATAACTCATTAAAAGGATGAAATTCTTGAAAAGAAATCTTCTTATGTATATAAGAATAATAATGATGATGATGATAATGATGATGATTATTGCTTCTAATTAGTTATTTATATAAAATATTTTAACAAATCTTCTTAACTTTTATAAGATTAAAACCTTATTAAGCTTTTTGACAATTCTTTATTATTATTTATTTTAATTATTATTTATATATGATATTTAAAAAAAAATGCTTAATTCTTTATTAAATTAAAACCTTATTAAGTAATTTGGCATAACTTTTATAGGGAATTTATACAGAATTTAACAGGAAATATTATCATAGAGAGGGTTCCCGTGACTGTCTATCAAGGTTAGATCATCTCTAGAAATTTCAGTTAATTTGACTTGTTAGTTCTGAATTGTGAATTTTTATTTTCAATTAATTTTTTACTTTTTTTTGTTCTAAAATATCACATTTTATTCCCCAAAACCTAACAATATTTATGAATTAATTCATGATATTTATTCATGATATTAATACAAATTAATAGGTAATAATCTTATTAAATGGCTCAGTGGCTACACTCATTATTTTTTTTTAAAAATTATATTAATTCATGATATTTGAGAACAATACATTTTACTTTGGAAAATATATTGGATCTTTTTTTATGTATCAACATTTTTTGAAAATATGATATACTCAAGCATGTAAGTATTCAGTGTAAGGCTACGAAATTGGCACGTGCAAAATGAAAGAACTGCAGTAAAAGTGCCATAATGGTAGTTTAAGGCAGAGACACCATAGTAATAATATCCTTGAATTTTTGCATTATAGAGTTCACTGTGTGGATACCAAATCCGAATGGAGAACCGCTCTGGGGAAGCCACACGACTGCTGTACTGCACCACTGGAGTTCTGCTGCGCAAACTACAGCAGGACCGGCTCCTCAGCTCCCTCACACACATCATTGTGGACGAGGTGATGCTCACATAAATCTATGAATACACCTACAGTGTACACTTAATGCTGGAGCGTATAACCCCAAAATCGTGTCTCAATATTGTAGGTTCACGAGCGGAGCGTACAGTCAGATTTCCTCCTCACCATATTAAAAGAAGTGGTTCATAAGCGCTCAGATCTGCGTTTGATATTGATGAGCGCTACAGTTGACTGTCAAAAGTTTGCCAACTACTTCAACCGCTGTCCTGTGGTCACCATACCTGGCAGAACTTTCCCTGTGGAGGCAAGATTATATATGTCTAAATGTTTACTTGATGGAATTCTTGTATACATGTCATTTATTTGATGTTATAAACTTGTGTAAATTACAAATAATCAAAAAATAATGACAAATCATGGTGGTAGGTGTTTCACCTGGAGGATATTGTGGAGGAGACGGGTTATGTTCTGGAGCAGGACTCAGAGTACAGTCAGAAGTTTGTGGAGGAGGAAGAGGAGGTCAGCGTCAACATCACACAGAAGGGAGGAAAGACTCTTCAGCACCAGGTTTGGACAGAAATCCTGAAGAAGTATATTTTTTTTCATTGCAGGCATGTATTGTTTTGTAAATGTTTGTGTTGTTTGGTGCTCAGGAGCTGATCGTGAGGGACTCTGGCTCAGGCTGGGATCTGGGCCCTGAGCTGGACCACTTCAGCAGCCGGACGCAACATGTCCTGCAGTATATGAACCCCAATAAGATAAATATGGATCTGATATTAGACCTACTGGAATACCTGGGTAATATAACAAACACACTGTACTGTAAGCACAGATTCAGCAGTTATAGTGAATGAATATGTACCTCATTAGGATTCATACTGTATTATTAGCAGTGTTTGCTAATGCAAACAGCACTCATACTTTCCGCAAAGAAATCTCAAAGAAATAAAGTATCTCTGGTTCTTTTCCTCAGATAAATCACCTCAGTTTCGTGATGTGGATGGTGCAGTTTTGATCTTCCTCCCAGGCCTGGCTCATATTCAACAGCTGTATGATCTACTGACCACCGACAAGAGGTTCAGCTCAAAGGACAGGTAACTCCAGCCTAAATTTACTTGAAGGGAATAATTCACGCAAAAAAAAAGGATTTACTCTCAGGCCATATAAACATATAGTTTGTTTCTTCATCAGAACAGATTTGGAGAAATTTAGCATTATTTGTTCACCAATGGATCCTCTGCGTGAATGGGTGCCGTCAGAATGAGAGTCCAAACAGCTGATAAAAACATAACGATAATTCACAAGTAATCCACACCACTCCAGTCCATCAATTAATGTCTAGTGAAGCAGAAGGTTCAAGTTTTTAAAAAAACTATTTCTTCATTAAGGCGTTTTTAACTTTAACCATTGCATAATATTGCTTTCTCCAGTGAAAAAGTCATCTTGTCTGAATCAGGAGAGAAATATGCACAGATCAAGCACTGTTTACAAGTGAAAACGGTCCAAAACAGTTCTAAACAAATATGTCAGTAGATTTTGATGTGAGAGGACAACAGGGGATGGATTTTTTTCACTGGAGGAAGTGTTATTATAGATTACGGACTGGTAGTTTGGTCAAAAGTGATAGTTTAAAGTTTAAAACGCCTTAATGATTAATTTGTTTCTTACAAACTCACAGCTTTTCACTTACATGACTGGAGTGATGTGGATTACTTGTAGATTATTGTGATGTTTTTATCAGCTGTTTGGACTCTCATTCTGACGGCACCCATTCACTGCAGAGGATCTATTAGTGAGCAAGAGATGTAATGCTGAATTTCTCCAAATCTGATGAAGAAACAAACTCATCTACATCTTGAAGGTACTTTTTCAGAATATTTTCATTTTTGGGTGAACTATTCCTTCAACTTTAGGTTAGATATTAGTCAGAGAAGATGTCATATTTCATTTGACATGAACAAAAACAAATCTTTGAGGGACAGAAATAAAGAAATATTCAACCTGGGTGTCCTTTTTTAGATGACAAAACATTGAAAATTAATATTTTTTCATTTTGTCTAATTGAATATGGCATAAAGCTTTTTTCCCCAGTTAGTTTGTTGTTTTTTTTGTCAACACTGTGTTTGCATCTAGATACAAGCTGATTGCCCTCCACTCCACACTGTCATCTCAGGACCAGTCTTCTGCATTTACAGTGCCCCCTCCTGGAGTCAGAAAGGTACTGCAAAAATATTGATGTGTTATTAGGGCTCCATTCAGTATAGCAAACTACACACCACTCTTCCAAATTTATGTAGTATGTACAGTATATGCTTTATATGCTTCTCTTGAAGATTGTTCTGTCCACAAACATCGCTGAGACTGGCGTAACCATCCCTGACATTGTCTTCGTCATCGACACAGGAAAAACTAAAGAGAATCAGTGAGCCAGACCAGAACATATCTGATGCATTATCTGTCTACAGTCTGGCGGTTTTGAATGTTAGTGCTTATCTTCTGTTTGTGGTTTCAGATATCATGAAAACAGTCAGATGAGCTCTCTGGTGGAGACGTTTGTGAGTAAAGCCAGCACTCTGCAGAGGCAGGGGAGGGCAGGACGTGTTCGAGAGGGCTTCTGTTTCCGCCTTTACCCCACATTCAGGTACAGCACCACTGAGGTGCTTTACAGATTGTGGCCCATAGAGGACCAATGTTTCATTTGGTGGCCTGTATTGTTTGGTGATACCCAAGACATTTTAGTTGGGATCATTTAAAAAGAGTACATTTATATCCCAATATAGTTATTTGGTAGCAATTTACAATATGTTTTTATTTGTCATTAATTAACTACATTGGTTAAAATGAATTAACAGTGAAAAACATTTCTAAAGCATTTTAGTCCTAGTTTGTCAATTTTAACATTTACTAATACATTATTAAAGTCAAAAGTTGTATCTGTTAATATTATTTAATGGATCTGAGTTATCGTGAACTAGCAATGAGCAGCTGTATTTTTATTAACTAATATAAACAAAAGATTAATAAATACTGTTACAAATGTATTTGTTTTAATTAATGTGTCCTTATTCTAAAGTGTTAAAAGTTTTTACCTTTGATTTGGATTTGATGGAAACAAACCCGATAATTTGCCAGAACAGCTTTGCATTACGTAATACTTGAAACAGTAAAAATATTATTTTAAAATGGATAGATCTCTAAATTCTGATTTATATGTATTTTATAAATGTACGATGTATATACTGTCATACCGCACATGTCTTTTTTTTCCCACAACAGATTTGCGAGCTTCATTAACTACTCGATTCCTGAGATTCTCAGAGTGCCTTTGGAGGAGCTTTGCCTTCATATTATGTTAAGTACCAACTTTGTGTTTTGAAGCTATATTACTATTAAAGTTTTTGGTCCATAAGATATTTTAATGTTTTTGCAAGAGGTCTTACCAAGGCTGCATTTATTTGATCAAAAACAGTAATATTGTGAAACATTATTACAATTGAAAATATATTTGGATGTATTTTAACATGTAATTTATTCCTGTGATCAAAGCTGAATTTTCAACATGATTACTTCAGTCTTCAGTGTCACATGATCCTTCAGAAATCATTCTAATATGCTGATTTGCTGTTCAAGAAACATTTCTGATCATTATCAATGTTGAAAACAGTTGTGCTTCATATTTGTGTGAAAATGATCATGATTTTTTTCAGTTATTTGATGAATAGAAATCTTTTATAATATTATTATAGCATTTGCTGTCACTTGTAATCAGTTTAAAAAACGCATTAAAAAGTCTGAGACTCAGACTTTTGAAGTACTGTAAATAAAGCATCTTCTTTCATTAGTAATACACTGACTTCTGTCACCTCTCTATTTGTGTGAACAGAAGTGTGAATATGGTTCTCCAGAGGATTTCCTGTTTCGAGCTCTCGATGCACCTCAGCAGCAGGCCGTGTGTAACGCTGTCAGTCTTCTCAGGAAGATCGGTGCCTGTCAGCAAGATAGCTACACCCTCACGCCACTCGGCCATCACTTGGCTGCCCTTCCTGTCAACGTCAAGATTGGCAAAATGCTCATCTTTGGCGCCATCTTTGGCTGCCTGGAACCCATTGTGAGTGTTTTTGCAGCATGTTACACAATTTCTCTCATCATTTCTCACCCTCATGTCATTCCAAGCATGTTTGACTTTCTTTCTTCTGTGGAATATTATTGAAGGATGTATTGAACAACTTCTTATGTGCATAATATAGCAGATTTTTATTTGTTTTTTAAAATTCAGGCCACCATCGCAGCGGCCATGTCTGAGAAGTCCCCCTTTGTTACTCCTATGAGCAGGAAGGAGGAGGCCAACCTGGCTAAATATGCTCTAGCAGTCGCAGACTCAGATCACATGACCATCTACAATTCTTACCTTGGGTAATCACACTTGTTCAACAGAACAGTACTATATGGAGGTACTGTATGTGTAGAAAGGAAGTGAAATCATTCTAATGAAGTTACTGTTCACAGGTGGAAGAGCTCACGGAGTGAAGGAACGCGTGCTGAGATGGCCTACTGCCGGAGACACTTTCTGAACCGCACCGCTCTCATGACCATTGAGGTGGAATCCTCTAGCAGCTCCTAACACACTTGCTGATTCATTAGCACAGTCATGATGATCTGACAAATGTACGGCTGATCTGCTAGATCTGCTTGCACTGGTTGAGCTGCATGTGTGTGAATAGAATTTAAAGGGATAGTTCACCCAAAAATGATATTCTGTCATTAATTTCTCACCCTCATGTTGTTCCAAACTCGGAAGACCTTCGTTCATCTTTGGAAAATAAATTAAGATTAAGATATTGAATGTGGTAGTTGCGTTGCTGTCTATGCAGAGTCAGAAAGCTCTCGGACTTCATCAAAAACATCTTAATTTGTGTTCCAAAGATGAACGAAGGTCTTGTGGTTTTGGAACGACATGAGGGTGAGTTATTAATGACAGAATTTCATTTTTGGGTGAACTATGTTTATTTTAAGGGGTAATGATAAATTGAAGAGAAAAATAAAAGGAGAAATCTGAATGTAGTTTAAAACACATTTATATCATTTATACCAACAAAGATTTTAGATGAATGTCTCTAAAATGTCATGTGGGGTAACCAGAGAGTTATTGCAGTATTATTTATATACATAAGATTTAGTAGTTTTGTTACATGCTTTTGAAGTTCTTATCATTTTTTTTCTGTCTTCAGTTTATTTTGATTTTAGTTTTATTAATTTGGTACATGAACTCAAATATATTTATTTGCATTTTCAATTTTCTAATATTAATAATAATTCACTTACTTAAAATATTTTTTTGTTATTTTAGTTAACAATAAGAACAATTATCCATCACTTGAGAAGTAATAAAATTTAAAAAACTAAAATAAAAGATTATAACTTACATATTTTCAAAAAGGTTTTTAAGCATATTTTTCCAGGTTAAAAAGTGTTTTTAATTAATATAGCAAATCTCAGTTTTTGAATTATTAATATAATCAAGTTGTAGTCGTTTTTGTTCTTATACGTTTCTGAAAAACAACAAAAAAATTGAATTAATGTCTCAAAAATGTCACATGGTAACCATCCACATCCATATGTGTGTCAGTTTTTATTTCAGTTTGAGTTTTGGTCATTTTTCTATATTGCTTTGATTTATTTTGATTTCGCTTTTAGTTTTAGTACTTCAGTACTGAGAAATTTAGTATTTGAACTTATTTCAAGTATATATTTACATTTCTAATCTAATGTTATTACCAAAAACCAGATAAAAGGTCTAAAATGTGATATTGTTTCCTGTTTTATTGTTTTTGCTGACTTTGATTTGTCGGAGACCAGTTTTCAAATACTAATAATATTAAAACAAAAATGGGACTTTTTATAATCTCTACACAGATACACGTTGTCATGTAATTTTTTAAGTATCAAAATGAACAAATTTATAAATTAAAGTGTGTTCAAGTAAATGTATGAATTTTGAATGTATTTTTCTAATAATTAGAGGCAATACATTAAACCGACCCATAAGCATTAAATATTTAACTTGTATTTTTAATATATTTTAATTAAATATTTAACACTCAGGATGTGAAGCAGGAGCTCATTAGGATGGTGCAGTAGGCCGGTTTCGTTGCTTCCAAGCCCGGCCGAACTCCTCGCCCTCGGCCCAGTGCTGAACCTAAAGCCCTCGGCTCGCTCTCCAAGCAGGACGTCTCCGTTCTCAAAGCTGTGTTGACTGCGGGTCTGTATGACAGTGTGGGCCGTATCCTCTGTACTCCCTCTCTGGACATTCAGGAGCGGGTGGCGTGTGTGGCTGAGACGGCTCAGGGAAAGGCCCACATTCACCCCTCCTCAGTCAACCGCTTCCTACAGACCCACGGTTGGCTGCTCTTCCAGGAAAAGGTGTGATTGGCTTGCTTTAATATATTACTGTGACCTTTCGTGAAACTCTTATTACCCTGATCATTCATACATTTGTGATTTGAACCACTATTTTCTCATCTTCCCTACAGGTGAAATACACTAAAGTGTTTCTAAGAGACACTACATTGATCTCTCCTTTATCAATGCTGCTGTTTGGAGGTGATATTGATGTGCAGCACAGGGAGAGACTCATCTCTCTGGATGGATGGATCTACTTCCAGGTGAGGGAAAGTTTTTGTATGTGTGTCTTGTTGGTTGCTTGATTTGTATTGATCGCTTCATTGGCAAGAGCACTGATGCATCATAAAATGGTTGTCAAACTGTAAGATAATTCTAATAATAACAGTTTACACTATTTCATTTCCCATCAGGCTCCAGTCAGAATTGGCATAATCTTCAAACACCTTTGCAAACTGATCAACTCCCTCCTGGAGAGGAAACTGGCCAACCCCAAAATGAATTTGGAAGGTAACTTATTGAATAGATCTTTTTTTTTATTTTATTTCATTTTATTTTTTATTTTTTTATGTTTTAATTTATTTTATTTTATTATTTTACTTTATTTTATCATTATATATATGTAGAATAAGGGTGCAGTGTTTCTGTTGTGAACGCACATATGATGCCTTTTGTTTTTAACCTTTTCAGATGAGAAAACCATACAAATCATCACAGAATTGATCAAGTCAGAAAACATGCTCTGAGGAAGTGCCTGTTTGTGTTCATTCATGAATTACTAAAATGGTGACAAACCTCACTGAGGGGTGAGAATGTAAATTATATTGCCAAACCATAATAAAAATATTTTAAGACAAAAAAAAAAAAAGTTTGTACTATTCATTAAAGCATTATCATAATAGACTGACAGGGTGGTGGTGGTGTTGTTGTTTTTTTTCTTTAAGTCGGTAGGAATGCAGACAAACAATCTTGTGGTTATAATGTAATTGTTTTGTTATTGATGGAAGTGAATGCAATATCAAATTATGGTTTGTAAATGTAACTTTTAAATTATGTAACTGGTTAAGATTCATGTCTCAATTCTGACACATAATTATTATAGATGAATAATAGACATTAAAATTTGGAATGGAAAAAGCATTAGGTCTCAGTGTAATAATGGTAGTCTGATACTCTTTTAAAGATGAAACTGAGTAACATGCTTTATGGCTCCAAATGAATGTCTGTCTGTTCCAAAAGCCTATAAAACTGAATAATCAATAAGTACGTTAGTGTACTTCCTGACAAACCCATCAACAACATGGTTATTTCCAGCAGGCAAAGGTCTTCATTCACACATTCCTCAGTGGCCAGTGCTTTATTGATTCACTACTAGAATAGAATAGAATAGAATAGAATAGAATAGAATTAAGCATATTTCAGTGCTGTTATTGTTAGCTAAATCTAAATCTACTAAAATATATCAAATTATATAAATAGACAAAAAAATAACTTATGTTCCCTTGGTAAATAAATAAATATTTTATAATATTTGCATTTGAAGTACTAAAAAGCTAAGCAAAATATTATAAATAAAACATTTTTTTAAAGCTACAAAATGAAAAAAGCTTGTAAGAAATTTAATAGACTTAAATTAATCTAAAAAAATGAATTGAGAATTAAATTAAATTAAAATGGAAACTGAAAATGCTAACTTAACATTTTAATAAATACTATAATAGGCTAGTATATTAATAAAATAATGGTGGTACTCAACATTTTGAGAAAAAAACACTACAATACTGTTGTTATCACACTAGTGGTGTTTGGCTGTATGTACTGTAGGCTAAATTATTTGTTAGACTAGAATAGAATAGAATAGAATTAAGCATATTTCAGTGCTGTTATTGTTATCTAAAACTAAATCTACTAAAATGTTTTAGTAATCGAAATAAAGCTTAAAAAAGAAAATATATTGAATTAAATAGACAAAAAAAACTTTAACTTAAAAATGTTCCCTTGGTAAATAAATTAAATATTTTATAATATTTGCATTTGAAGTAAAAAAAAAAAAGCTAAGCAAAATATTCAAATAAAAAAATTTTTTTTAATAAATACTATAGGCTAATAAGCTAGTATGGGCTATTAAAAATAATGGTGGTGCTCAAATCAACATTTTGAGCAAAAAAACAAAACACTACACAACTGTTGTTATCATGCTAGTGGTGTTTGGCTGTATGTAGGCTACACTATTTAATAGAACAGAATAGAATAGCATAGACGTCATGCCTAAAAAGGCCAGATGGAAACTGTTAAGAATGTAAAATGTTGCAGACAGTTGGAATATTTAAAGAAACGTGCATCCTAAAACTTTATTATATTCTGACATCGTACTACAAAATGCTGTAAGAACTCCTAGTTGTTCTCCAAACAAAAACGGCTATAGATTACTTAGGAAGTATCAATCAAGGATTCCAACGTACAAACGCCAGTGTATGAAGTGGGCGGAGCTTCGTTTGGTGCTGAATGAACGGGCGCTCTGAAGCGCGCGGACTCCAGGCACGCGTCGCTACACACGCACCTGACGACAACGGTCACCGCTCGCGCTGTAACATCAAAACCCAGCACTCACGCCACCATGCAGACCTGCTACTACCCTCAGCTGCCTTATCTTACGGTATATTTTTACAGTACAATGAATGAAAAAGTCACAAGAATTTGCATGAGGGTCATTTAATAATAATATTAAACAATTACATTTCTATCAGCAGGACCATGCAGCGCTATCAGCCAACCAATCATCTACTGAAGATCTGCTACACTTTGCCACAGGTGAGATGTGATTTACTGTACCTGAGAAAATGTAAATGTAGTTTAAGATACAAAATTTGTGTTGTTACTATCATT
Organism: Tor tambroides; assembly: GCA_021397915.2. Lineage (NCBI taxonomy): Eukaryota > Metazoa > Chordata > Actinopteri > Cypriniformes > Cyprinidae > Tor > Tor tambroides. Next base: position 30,144 of record JAFVLL020037084.1, on the reverse strand, counting down.
GTGTTTTGTCGTTATTTTGTAGATTTAGCCTATATAAATTATAATTTTTTTGCATATTATTGTAAATTAGTAGTAGTAGTAGTAGTATTGAAGTGCTCTGAGTGTTATTTTTCATTTTGTATCTTATCCACAGGTGAGTGTCAATCCACTGACACACATTTGATGACACATGAAGACCAAACAGATCTGAATCTCTCTCTAGAGCTTAATAGACAGGTGGGTTTAAAGAAGCAGTTCATTTCTGTTTTAATTGTACAAATTCAAAGTTAATTGACTGATAGCTGACTTGTTGGGCCAAGTTTACAAGGTTTATCCAACCTTTTGCCCAAAAAATGGAAGAAATAAATTTGCACATAATACCAAATTTCGACTGAACGTTGTTCAAGGCCATGATCCACTCTTTATTCCAAGATATGTGATAAATGTAGATGAACATAGATTTAATGTTTCCTTTTTTGAAGTCAAAAATGCTTCTAGCCCAAGAATCAGCCAAAATATCCCACTTCAATATGGGCTCATTTATCTCAAATCTTCCTCAGATAAGTGACTGTATTTTGCTCCTTGGATTGGCCAATGAAAAATTTGAAACCGAAACTTCTTGGCTTTTCTAAAAAAGGTTTTAAGAAGTTAGTCAAAGTGTGGTTTATTCTTGGCCACCAGTGGGAAACTACAGAGTCAGAACACTCACTTTCTCAACAATATCCAAATAAATTTACAAAGCTGCACACACTAAAGTTACATATAGCTATTTTAAAAGCCAATTGTTTGTAAAACAGAAATGGATAAATGTACGTTTCTTTCACATTAGACTCTTTTCATTTAAAGGGTAACTCCACCCCAAAAGGAAAATTTCGTCATTAATCATTTACCCCCCTGTCGTTCCAAACCCGTAAAAGCTTCATCCGCACCACATGTATCCGTGTGGTGCGGCTGACACAGAACAGCGTACGCTCTTTGCGTGCAGTGGATACTCTCCAAAATGGCGCTACGGTGACGCGAAGGAGACGAATTGTTGAATAAAGTCATTATTTTTTTTCTTTCCCTACAAAAAGTATTCTCGTAGGTTCGTAAAATTACGGTTGAACCCCTGATGTCACATGGATTATTTTACCGATCTCCTTGCTACGTTTCTGGACGTTGATCGTGTTAATTACATTGCTGTTTATAGGAGGGTCAGAGAGCTGTCAGAAAGCATCAAAAATATCTTAATTTGTGTTCTGAATATGAACGTAGCTTTTATGGGTTTGGAACGACATGGGGGTAAGTGATTAATGACAGAATTTTCATTTTGGGGTGGAGTAACCCTTTAATGTAACAGACAGTTTTTCAAAGATGCAAACTGGAATTCAGTAGCTTTACAATTAAATAGTCTGTACAAACTCATAAAATGCAGGTTTCATTTACAAATGTAACCTGTGGGATTAAACAAGTTAAAAACATTTTAGAGAACTAGAAAATATTCACACACTGCTGCTGCTGATTTCCACATAAAAATGTCCTATGTGACATAATTGTCGACCACTTCTCTTTTTGCATGCGTTATATTGCTTAGTGGCTCCGAAATGATTATCTTGCCTTAGCAAGTGTTATTCAGACCACAGTTTGTCAGTGCCTCCTTATATTTGTAATTCAAATAACTGAGCGGTCTATTCAGATTCTGCTGCATGTCATCCGATACATGGTTTCTTATGAAAATGCATGAGTGTGATAATGATTCTTCACTTGTTCAGGTATGCAAACTGAATGACTCTGAATGAGCTCATTCTGTTTTGAGGGCACATGTTTGACTAGATCACTATGAATCACATTATCTTCGTTGTCTCCATGCCAGTGCTCACATACTTCACTAATTGTATTACTGAGTAATAATCATGTGTCTCTCTCTCTGCAGCTTCATGCCACACTCAGGAGAAAGCAAGAGGAAATATCTGCCCTGAGGGAGACAAATGCCCAGCTGAGAAATCTGGCAAAACAGACTGAACATTACACCACAATACTAGATGTAAAGCATTTTTTTTTCAGCAAATAATCAAGTGAATACATCAAAATTCCTTATAATAACAGTGAAAAATGGAAGCCTGTTTCCGCCACATAATAATAAAACAAAAACTTCTTATCTCACTTTTTTCTAGCAATTCTGAGTTTTTATCTCACAATTCTGACTTTGATTTTCACAATTCTGAGAAAAAGTCAGTACTGGAAGATTTAAATTAAGAATTCTGACTTTTTTCTTCCAATTCTGAGTTTATATCTTATATCAGATATAAACTAGCAACTGAGAAGTCATATGGTGAGAATCAGCAAAGAAGTCAGAATTTAGAGTTTATTGTATCTCGCAATACTGACTTTTTTCTCATAATTGACCGTTCGCAAAGAGCTTGATTGACAGGCGATCTGACCAATCAGAACGCAGAGATTATGTGCCGCCGCTGCTATCCGCCATCTTGCCCGACAGCTACGACAGGTCTCCATAGAAATACATGTTAAACGGGGTAAAAAAGATCGACTGAATTGAAACTTTTTCAATATAACTAAATATAAATATGTGCGGAGGGTTAAGATGTGCTTTTGTTGGTTGCCACGGTAACGGTAATAAGCTAAGGTATTCCTTTAAATACTTGTTTTGCGTACCAGAAAACCTGTCATGTCCGGCGCTGTATGCATGGCTTGCAGCGCTTAAGTTAAATACTGAGTGTTAAATAATAAAATAATATGTTAAAACGTGTGCTCTTATCATTCTGTGGACAAAATCCCGTGAACTTCGTCCCGATCGGGAGCTGTATATGCACATGTGCGCTCATCTGTTTTCAATGCAGCTAACCTGGTGTCGCTTTATGTCATCTTCTCACTCATTAAACTATGACAGGTCCTTTACTGCAAAAAGACCGTCACTGCGGCACTCTAAAGTGATGAAACTATGGCGCTATGTGCTTTTTAAAACCATTTTCATAGGTTTCACGTTATATTGTCGGCTCGGAAAATATGTAAATACGCATGCCCAGTAGCCGCAGCTGTATCCTTCTAACGTTAGCCTTAACCACAAATCAGACAGGAGAGTAGATTAACTTCGGTGGACTTACACTTGAAAAATGGTCTGTTCCGCGGTTGAAATAAAACACTTTCTGATGTTTATTCATGTTTATTTTGTGCTTTAAATACATATGAAAAGACGTTCTGTTCACGTGTTTGAACTGAGGCAATACAGAGATCTGTCACGACACACTGAAGAGCCACAAAACGGTATTTATTGTTTTAATTTCTTTAAAAATGACACAGTTTAAAAGCTGAGGGTCCTGAGACCTTGTTTCACATCAGAAGTAACCTGCTCTGTCTTCTCTGTCAGTGTTTTGTCAGTTTCCTCTTTGCTCCGCGATGTATTTTTCACTGCGTGAGAACGTGTGTAGTGTGAGAGCGGCATTGTTTGTCGGTCATGGCAACAGTAACTAAGGGTGGGCGGGTTTTGCGAACGGTCAATTGCATTTTTATCTCAGAGAAAAGTCACAAGTGCGAGATATAAACTCAGTCTGAAATCTGAGTTTATATATCACACTTCTGACTTTTTACTGAGATATAAACTTGAAATTCTGAGAAAAACAGTATCAGTATTGTGAGATATAAACTTTTTCGTTTTCTGTTTTTCCTACAATTCCGAATTTCCATCTTGTAATTGCGAGTTTTTTTGTTTCTGCCACGAATAAAAAATATTTCTCTCACAGTTCTGACATTTTTCTTGCAATTCTGAGATTATATCTCATAATTCTGACTTTGTTTTTCACAATTCTGAGAAGAATGTCAGTATTGCAAGATTCAGCAAAAAAGTCAGAATTCTGAGTTTATATCTTGCACGCAAATGTGCATTTTTGCTCATTTTTTTTTTCTCTGAGAAAAAAGTCAGAAATGCTAGACTCAGAATTCTGATAAAAACTCTGAAATCTCTGAGTTTATATTTCACACTTCTGACTTTTTTATCAGTTATAAACTTCTAATTCTGTGGAAAAACATGAGTATTGCAAGATATATATAAAACAGTTTATATACAGCTGAATTGACCATACAAAAGTCAGGACTGCATTTGTTTTAAAAACTGTTGTATTACACATATATCTGTGAAACTTCAGCAGCCAGAGGGCAGCAAGACCTCCACGTTTTCAGTGTCACACCCTCGAATGACCGTTTGTCAATTCCACTTCCTGTCTACTAGGCTCTGACAACATTGTTCCAGAGAGACTCAGTATCACACTGCACTCCTGTAAAGCCAACAGAGAATCTTTCTTTTGAACACTCCTGGATTTCTCTGCTGACACAGGAAGAGCCATCAGATCCATCTTCCACATCTTTAACTAACTCCACAACCACTAAAACACAAAGCCCAACATCAGGGGTCAAGCGGCAGTTGTGGTCCAGCTGGAATGACCTTCTGTGTGAAGATGCTGAGGACACCAGCTTGAACTGTCCATCAGGTTCCAAGCAGCCCAGGCTTGAAAACGAACTTGTACAGCTAGACTTGGAGCATCTGAAGGCCCAGCTGGACCAGGATGAACAGGCTCCTCAACAACTAAGAGAAGATTCAGGCCTGACTCAGAATCAAAGCCATGAGATGTCCTCTGAAGGGCTGATCACAGAGAGGGTGAGCATATTTGGGGCTTTCCGTGGGTTTCAGGTGATTACAGAAACCCCATCCATCATATCTGATCTGAACATGAGTGGAAGAGATGATGGAAAAGTGTGCTTTAAGACTGCAATCAGGGACCACAGTACAGTAAAGACCAAGATCTTTCCACATGGAAAGGCTTTCACCTCCCACACACCAAGTGGATCTTGTAGGTTCCTTTGGGTTCCTAATGAGCACTGAACAGCTTTATGATTCAAAGAGTTGAATTTGTGAAAAATCAACAGTATTCCATGTAGATCAAAAGAACTTTGTCCATTATAGACCAACAGAAGTCCTTATTTGAGCAAGGTTGCTTCTGAATTCCCACCGTTGGTCAATCTTTCAGATCTCTCTTCAAAGTTCTCTTATTGGAATCAATGATTCCATGAAGAACCGTTAACATCCATGGAAAATTCCAATGCACAAAAGATTCTTTATAGTGGAAAAAGGTTATTTAGATTCAGGAAGTTCTTCACACCAAGTCAAAATGGTTCTTTTCAGAACTTTTTACTTAAAGGTTTCAAATGTGACTGCTCCTGTGACCTTATGAGGAAGCAAAATGATGACTGGTTGCACACTTCAGAATCTGCTGTCATCTTGGAAACAGTTTTCTATTCACAACTCAAACGGACACTCCTCAACAGAGGAATAGAGCTGACATACCACAATGTTTATCACAGGACAAGGAGATCAAATCGTATATACATTGAAGCAATATATCCAGTGATGCAGGACTCTGTATTGACAGTGTGTATAATTTTACACTAGAAATAAATTATATTTTTGTGACCTTTATAAAAAGTTGATTTAAAAGCGAAGTCTGTAATTTCTGGACCACTAGCTGCACCAAACTGAATTTAAAAAATAATGACAAAAGAACTAGTCCTTTCCTGTTTTCCATTGGTTGGCCAAACAGGTAGCCCCGCCTCCAAACTCACCCCATTGCTTGAGCCCAATAAGGCTGTTCAAACACACTGCAATTCCATTTGATGCCACTAGTGGTTCAAAATTGTGCATCTTTTTTTTTTTTTTTTTACAGTAAATAAAATACAAATATTTATACAGCGTTGTTTGTTGATGTTATCAGTGTAGTGAGAACTTCAGGATTTTACTCTTTATGACTACAATAGTGTCAAAGCTCACTGTGTTTGCACGGGTTAGCAAGTTAACAATGTTTGTTTTTTTTATACAGAGACAGGGAATCTCTTCATGCCAGGCTACAATATATTCTCACCACATGGTATGAGGAAGCTGGCAACAGTATAAGAAGTTAACCAATGTGCTTTTCAACCCTTGATGAAAAAAGTCACAAATGCCTTCACTATATTCCTATTGAGCAGCAGAAGGGCTTGCAAAGACTGAAAAAGAAAAAAAAAATGAATAACTTAAACACCATTTCCTCAAAGGAGCATTCAAGGGATTCATAAACAACATTATTAACTGTATAATACTTGGTCCGGCATTAATTTTACTGTTTGTAAATTGTACGTCAAGGTTACATTCCTGCAAGAATTCTTACCGAGTCACGATCTTATTAGTATCGTATTAGGCTGTACCCTGCTTCCGCTACGGCTGAGTATAAAGGATCATCTGAGAATGATAGATGCAATAAGAAATGGGAATTGAATAAACATACAGAAGAGAACATATAAACATATTGCTATATGCATATAATATTTTCATACTTTCTGCAGTTGGTGGTGGAGGTGCTGCTGCTCTCCTGAAATAAAACACAGCAAGATGTAAGATAATATTAAAGCTGATTGGTCATATTTATGTAAGAAATAAAATATATTAATCGTTGAATGGTAAATTTGTAAACTCCATCTGTGAGGAGAAAGGGCTCACCTGCCAATTGTGGGAAGTGAACGAGTGGGAGCTGATCTCTGATTATTGTAGAAGTTCTCATATGGAACAGATGCTGAGAAAAGATCAGGTTAATAAACATTACAGGAAGGTTCGACCAAACATAAAATGTCATCAAACTCATATTTGAGTGGAACTCAAACAGAAAGCTCACGCTGTTCTTGAACAGACTGTCAAGCTCTGATAAGAACAAAAAGGCAGCATAAAAGCAAGGTTATTACAGTTACCTAAAAGTAAAACTGAAACTAAAATTAAACCATAAAAAAAATTGTTGCTTGAAATAAAATATAAAAAACTTTTTGCAAAAACACTGTTTTTTCATGCACCTGCCAATTTTAAGATTTTGGGCTCTTTGGTTTTTCAGACTGTGTTTTTTTCAGACTAGTGGAAAGAAAACATCCTAAAGACACTGTTAAGTGTTTCTTTTATAGCACTTTATCTATTTGTGTCAGTAGATTTCAATTACAATACATATTTTTAAAGGCCATTTTCTTAAAATGAGTTTTTTCTCCTACACTGAGCCATAAATCTCCACTTCAGTAGCACTTACACACACCAAACTTTTTTTTTCTACATTTTTATTCCTGTCTATGTTTTTACAGAGGCATTTGTTCATATATAATTTGCTTGATTATATACAACATTTTATTCCCCCCAAAATTGTGAAAATATATTGTTAAATGCCTGTTCTAAGTATTTTCTAAATTATGGAGCAACAAAATGAGATACCCAAAATTCCCTCTGTAAAAACTTGACTGTAATGTCAAAAAAATTAAAAAGAATTTTGAAACCGACTTCATCCAGTGTTTAGATTTTTGTACTAGAAATGTTTGCAAATTAATGCATATTTCATTAAATAATGCCTCATTTGCATATTTAAACCTAACATTTTAGACAACTTGTAATACGAAAAATGTTTGCAATTATCAATGTAATCAATCAACTAGGTAAGTAAGGTGATAACTATTAGTTCATTTGTTTTACCCTATTCACCTGCAGTGTCTCGCCTAAAATAATTAAAACTGAAATTAAAAAATACAAAAAAACTAAAAATGACAAACTTTAAAATTTACATAAGAATGCAAAATATACAAATTATAACCGATTAAAAATATTACTAAAAACATGAACAGTACCTCAATGATGCTAAAATAACGCTGCTTAAAAGTAAATCATATGACCCTTATAGATACATGATAGCTTTTTGTGAGGAAAGACTGAAAAGTAAATCATTATTCATTAGAAATCATCCCCACCATCTCAAATCTCATTTGTTCATGAGAATATTTTAGTTCGGCACATTCTAGGTTTGATATCAATGTCTTGTAATCAAATTGGAATATGTGGAATCATAAGTGAGATTTTCAATGGTCTCATTTAATGGTGTTTTCCTGATGCCTTTTGTCATTTCAGAAAAAAAAACTTTTTTCATAATGAGGGTGAGTAAATCAGCTGAATTTTCATTTCTATTCAAATTAGAGCTAAAAAGAAGCTCACATAACAAAATACACAGTAAAGGTGTGTTCGCGTTAAGAGACATTTCGGCAAAATTTTGCACAGTAAAGATCCATTCTCGGTAGTACTGCAATGTATGAAGCACAGCTCACAAAAAATCACTTTCAAACCAAGTAAATTTCTGCTGGTCAACACTTGGTTCTTGAGACCAACTTGATGTGAAATCTGCGCTGGGAAATCTTTCACCCTCATACAAAATTTGCTGCATGGATTCCATTTGAAATGACTGGATGTTGTCCGTGAACATGACCACACCTTAATGTGTTGTTGTGAAACCCTGCTGCTGAGAGTACCTGGTGGTTTGTCTCCGGTTCTTCTGAGGTTGATAAAATGCTCAATGTCTTCTTGAATGTTACATTGCTCCAGTGACTTTCTCACTTCCTCATAGAGCTGTGTAACACAGATACACATGGTGAGGCGAGTTCCATATGTGGGTCCTACCTGATGCCACATAGTCAGGTTACCTCATCGCTGGTGACACACTGCTGGGAGAGATGGTTGAGATGGGTCCACACGACGTTTCTCAGGGTGCTGATCCTCTCCACTTCCTGTTTCTCAAAAAACTGTGGCAAACATGCACACAAGATGTCAGTAGAAAGATAAAACAACTGCATAAAATGTCTTTCCACATTCGGTAAACCAGCCAGTCAATAATCACCAAATATAAAACAACTTGTTGAAGCATGTTTTAATTTGGGCATTTTATGTGTAATTCAATAGTTTTGTTTGACCTTTAATGGTTTTACAGTCAACACGAAATGCCATTTACAACCCATTTTCAAGAGGTAAGGCTTCGCATGACCTGACATGAGCACGTTTGATTTGTCATCGATCTGTTGTGAAAAGCGATCATCAGTGTTGGGGTGTGTGATGCAGGTTGGGGCGTAGAGCTCACCTCACAGGCTTTGACATGCTCGTTCAGCCACTCCTCTCTCATCTTCCCCAACAAGGACACATTCTGACTATATATTCTGTCTGGAGTTGAATAAACAAAGGAAATTAAAATTAGAAATGAAACAGGAGAGTTGTGTTGCATTTAGGGCTGGGCAATACAGCTAAATAGTCACATTGCAATATTTTTTAGCCTTTTGATGATATTTAAATCATGTCGTAAAGTTTATGCTGCAAATGCACCATTATTTTGACAAAACAGACATTAAAAATATATATATATATATATATATATATGTATATTTATAATATTTTAATTTATTAATTCATTTATTTTAACTACACAAGCCTTAAGAACAACGTAGGCTGTAAATGTCAAGACATATATGTTAAATTCACTAAATTGAATCATAAGACTCAAACGTTCAGGAATCGGACTACACTGATTGAGCGGTATGTTGTTGATTCACTAAAAAGAACGGACTCATAAGATTCAATCATTCAGGAATCAGACTACACTGATTGAGCGGTATGTGTTTGATTCACTAAAAAGAGCCAACTCATAAGACTCAATCTTTCGGGAATCGGGCTACACTGATTGGGCAGTGTGTTGTTGATTCACTAAAAAGAACCGACTCATAAGACTCAGTGATTTGAGAATCAGACTACACTGATTGAGCAGCATGTTGCTGATTTACTAAAAAGAACTGACTCATAAGACTCAATCATTCAAGAATCAGACTACACTAACCTAACTGTACATTTTTCGCTGTAGATTTAGTAGCAATGTTCAAAATGGCCAAATATCAGCTGATTAATTCCATCGTCTTAATGCTCTTTTACAGTATTTATACATTGCAGAATTAGCCTAATGACACATTTTCAAAGAAACAGAACAGCCAGATTTTTAAAAACTGCATACAAGCATATATACATTATTCACAATATTCAGTATTGCTTAGTTTTACATTGCCAACAGAATCCTCTCAAAGATTCAATATATTGCCCAGCCCTAGTTAAAGTATATTAACATAAATGAGTATATTATTAGTGCGTCTGCTGACATTCTTACCGGCTTCCTCTGCTGTCTGCTTGGCTTGCTGTGTTTTGGCATACAGCTTGAAATATAACAGAGTGACATTATTTATACAACAGAATGTCTTTCTACGGTCATTCATATCTTACAAGCACATAATACAAACAGCTAAACGGCTCTTCTCTCTTTTTTTAGCTGTTCTCTAAAAACAGTTCTGTCTCTGAAGAGATGAAGACTGATATTTGACTCGCTACAAAGGTTTTATAGTCTTTCAACAGCTCCAGAGTCTTGTCCTCAGGGGATTACAAATACTTCCAACAGTGCTGCCATGTTTTACAATGATTCATAGCGCTGTATGTCCCCCGGCAGTCATCTGTACCCATTCGTGGCCTTCATGGTTTGTTTTGCATACTGCTTTGCTGTACTAACTCATTTGCCTCCTCTCAAGAGACGCAGCTCTATGGAATTTAGGCCTGAATTCATCTCTGCTTTTCTCTCCATAAAAGAAAGTGTTCTAGGTAAACATTATTTTCTATAATGTCTTACAAAACAGAACTAGATGTCAATTGCCTGAAGGACATATGAGTGCTTGCAAGGCAGTGAAAGAATAGTGTCACAGTTTTAATTAACCATTATATTTTCAAGGGATTGTTCACTGAAAAATGAAAATTCTACCATAATTTACTCACCTTCAAGCTGTTCCAAACCTGTATGAGTTTCTTTCTTCTGCTGAACACAAAAGAAATATTCTGAAGAATGTTGGCAATGAAACTGTTGATGGTAGCCATTGACTTCCATAGTTTGGAACAACTTGAGGATGAGTGAATGATGACAGAATTTTCATTTTTGGGTGAATTATCCCATCTGTCATTTTGTTTGTATTTGTGTAAAAGTGTAAAAGCAGAATCAGAATTCATATGCAAATATCAGAATGATGTCATCACTGTCAGTTACATTTTGATTCTACAATAGCATTCTAGAAAGCTTGATTCTGATTGGCTGGAATGTGTAGTTAATTGCACAGGTAGTTCCAGTCAGGTTTAATTGCCATTCTACATTAATGTTCTGGGTAAGGTTGAACCAGCCATTAGCAAGTTATTACTTAAATTAGAACGTTAAGTCCAAACTAGAGGCTTAGTAACTAACTACTAGCTAGTTTTTAACTACATCTATAATCTCTGTAAAGTAATGCGTAGCCGCATAATATGACTTTTACCCTGAATGCTCCATTAGAAACCTAGCCTATAGGTAAGCTATTTTTAGATGTAAATAACATTTGGAAATTGTAATTAAAATGAATAAGGATCAATAAATACTGAGAGAAAAAAAACATCAGAAATGCCATTTATTTATTATTTCACTTGACACGCGTTACACGGACCGAATCACACAGAAGCATGCTGTTTAGGGGCGTTGAAGAAGTGCTAAAAAAGAAGCAAATAAGTTTATTGACATTTTGTTCTCTCTCATAATATGTACCTGTGAGTGTAAATGTCAACAGCATCATATATGTCTAAAGGATCGAAGGTTGTCGGGTAAAAAAAAAAAAAAAGAGCATATTGATGCAGTTCACTCAGTCTGCTATTTTATTCCAACCGTTACTCCTGAACGGACGCTTCCGTAAATATTTAGTGCAGTGCTTCCCAAACCTGTCCTGGAGGACCCCTAGCCCTGCACATTTTGTATTTCTCCCTTATCTAACACCTCAAGACATGAATTGGGTGTGTCTGATAAGGGAGAAATACAAAATGTGCAGGGCTAGGGGTCCTCCAGGACAGGTTTGGGAAGCACTGATTTAGTGTATACGTAAAGTTACGCTTCAGCTAAGTGTAATGCTGCAACGAAAAAATATTTAGTAGTGCGTAACTTGCGAACAGCTGGTGCAACCGGCCCCTGGCTACAACATAACAAATAATCAAAAGTCAAGTCATCTTTTATTATCTACCAAAAACACTCACTGATTCTTTTTCCGGCTTTCACACTCGCCCCCACACACTCGAACATACAGATCTTGTCAGCACTGCTCTGCAACTTTATCAGTTAGTTTCCATACTAAAAAGGTCAACATTTCCTAGTAGCAAGGTGTTAGCACTATTTATTTTTTGAAGCAGTTAAACACAACTTTACCATTAGTAGAACAGTACTGAGCACAAACTCAGGTAATTCACGTTTAATCTGTCTCTCTCATACATACACATAGGAATGGTTTAAAAGGGATAGTTCATCAAAAAATTGAAATTCTGTTATCATTTGCTCACCCTCTGTATGAGTTTCTTCCATCTGCTGAAGACAAAAGAAGATATTTTGAAGAATGTTGGTAACCAAACAGTTGACAGTAGCCATTGACTTCCATAGTATCTTTCTCCATACTATGGAAGTCAATGGTTACTGGCAACTGCTTGGTGACCAACATTCTTCAAAATATCTTCTTTTGTGCTCAACAGAAGAAAGAAATGCATACAGGTTTGAAACAACATGAGGGTGCATAAAAGATGACAGAATTTTCATATCTGGGTGAACTATTCCTCACAAGAGTATTTAATATCTCCGGGTGTAATAATTGTGGTAGTGGATAAGTACGTTTAATATTTTAAATGCACTTTGTGGTGGCAAGCACTTTGTGTCAGGTAATACTATTTGTGGACTGACGTTTTAACAATCTATGTGTTTGGGAGATTTTTAAATGGTAATCTTAAAGTTCTTCAGGCAGAATTTCTCATAGAAGTTTTATATTTAACAGTTCAGCTTTTGGAACATCAATACAGAGATCCCTTGCTAACACTGTAAAAACTGCAGTTAAAAGCAAAATACATGAAGCCCAGAAAAGAAAAGAGGCTTCTATATATGCACTAAAATGTAAGTGAAAGCAAGATTCTTGCAGTGGTCATAGAGGACAGAAAAAAACAGATGCACTGTCACAGTTTTACTTGCGTACCTTTTCTTGCTGCTTGGAACTGCTAGTGGTGGCGTTTCTGTTCATGTTCTGTTCTGCTTCCTCTTTATCTCGACACTTTTGCTCATAAGTCTTCTTCACCTTAAAAAACATCCGTTGGCATTTAAAGTGTGACCAATACAACTTGTGTCTAAATTTAATTTAATAATCTCTATTGTGAATTATATACCATCTATATTATACTGTAAATAGAATCACACACTACCACAGTACTACACTACAAGCTAAAAGTGCACACATTTCCCTGAACATTTCTCATGATGTCAAAAACACTGTAATCTAGAGATTAGGGCAGAAAAATATAAGACACATAAATGTAGACAATTATAATTCATTCATAGGTCTTAATCTCTTTCTAATATTTAATGAGCAGATAGTGAGGAAAAAGCAACCAAGCGTCCAACTCCATAAAAACATTTTGGTCACAACTTCAATTTGTATGATTCCATCATTTTGATAACTTTACTATTATTCTAAATATGAAAAATTGTAATATAATTTAAAAAGACACGTTTATGTCATATAAATGGTTTGTTTATTTCTACAAAAGCACTGTATACAACATCAGATGTGGTACTACATACCAAGTTTCAGTTCTTAACTACACCTTGATGGTAATAAACTTAAGGGAAATTGTTTATTTACCAACCTGAATTCACCACTTTCAAGAATGCTTTATTTAAGCTTGAATGAGAAGCTGTCTTTTTAATGAACAAAGCCATTCAGATCACTTCCCATTTTCTGCAGCTAAAATCAGGTGTACTTATTCACTTCCCTCCTGCCACTGAATCAGAACATATACTTCCCATTAAGGAAATAAGGTCCCATAGAAAAGTGGGCAGCTAAACCACCTATAATAGCAACAGCACTGACAACAATATACAAACTGACGACACTTTGTTCTCTCTTTCATACTTACCTCAGCCGTTTTCTTATACTGAGCGGCCTTCTGCTTATGAAGAGCATCCATATGCTGTTCTACCTGAAAAAAAGCACAGCCTCTCAATTCATTTCTTCAATTTAACATCATTATGTACTGTAGAAAATGAAATGTACCTTTTCCCTTGTTAAAATACTTTCTTCTATACGCACATAATATATCATGTAACACTCTCACACACTATTAAAACATTGTGCTATTTGTTTTGTGAATTCCAACCACCCAGCATAGCAACACAGGCTCAACCAATGGTGTGAGTTTAGGGTGGGGCTACCTGCTTGTTTGACCAATAGCAGACAAGGGGAGTTTTTTTCCCCCCAAAAAACCTATTGAATATATTGCTAATATTTAATTCTGCTACAGTAGATGATTTACCAGTGCAGATTTGTTTTGAGGCGCTTTGGAAATATTCTTCCCTGTCAGTTATTTTTGATGTCACAGCTTAAGATAGTCAAAATAGTGAAGTGTAGTGAAGTGTGGTTCCATCAGCCAATCAGTGTTGTCATTTCCTTACAATTGGTCGCATTTACGCCTCAGATGATTGGTTAAAAATGCAACTGCGTCTAGTACTGAACACCCAAGAGCATAGATGGGAGATTTCAAATCACATACTTTCAAGAGGTCCTGTATCAGCTGAGCAACTACCAATGAATGGGAATGGTAACTTTCTCCAGGTATGAAAAGTTTAAAAAATCTTTCCATTTGGTGACACTGATAAAGCAGAAAATCACACTTCAAATTTAATCAGTAAATAACTAAGTATGAAATGCTGTTTGTATGTCTTACCTTCTTTCGGGCCTCTTTTTGTTTCTCTCTAAAGTCTTCTAATTTCTTTGCTTCCTCCCTCATGGTTTGGGCCAAATGCAGATGGGACAAACTGACATTTTCTGTTTCTAAAAACACATTTTAAACATAAAGCAGGGTAACAGAACAATAAACTGCAATCATTACGTATGCAGACAGTATTTACTCACGTAACTTGAAAACGTCAAGCGATCGTTTCAGGGTGCTAAAAACAGAAAAACAAAAACGTTGATGAGTAACCAACGTCCATTTTGTGCAATAAAACCACTGTAAAATTGCTGACATCAGTCACTGGTATAGGACTCAGTTAAACGTTTTTCCTCACCCCATAGTAAGAGGAAAGGCCCTAACCACAAACCATGTACAAACATGTGACCAACCCAGAGACTGTTTAGGTTTGTACTTTGAAATAATCTACAGTATATCAATACCGCACTGTTCAAATATTATCTTTTTAAAGGGGATCAGTATCCAACCAGAACAACAGAATAACTTGTCATATTCACTCAAAAATTTAACCTCTATAACGAAGGCCATTAATAAGTGATGCTTGCACAAGTTGTTGTGGGCAGTTATAAAGCCTTGCTATAAATTTGCTAATGAGTTTTTAAAACAAGGTAATTGTGGTAGCTTGGTTATTGTTTACTGGCTCAGGCCAAAAATGTCAAACTCTAAGTCTCTGATATGGCTCAGGTTCCTCCTTTTATAGTCTGATATCAATGACACATCTCCCAACAAGAAACCACAAAATTTGATGCTTAGCACCAATGTTCAGTTCAACACTTAGAGTTATAGGTTTACTGCTAATTAACCCAAAATATAATAATGGACCATTACAATCCTTTTAAGAAATTGCACTTTATAAAAGTATAACCGTTATATTAACTGTAATAACTACACATTGGTACTTACTTCATTTCACTGTGTCCACACACTTTCTTGGACAAACCCAGCAGCTCCTTGGCATATTTTTCTTCTATTGCAGCTCTGAAAATAAGTTTGTTTTTATATTTTAGATGAATGTTTTGTATACAATGGCATAATGAGTTAATCTGTCAGTCTGCTTGCCTGAAATGTATTTGTTATTGAATCTAATTTTAAACTAATTGTATAAGTCATAAATATTGAAATTTTGTTTCATAATTTCTATATTGAGGAAATATTTCCACATATTTTTGGTGTTTTCTCCATCTTAACATGAAGAGACAACCCTGACTCTATAACACTATCAAGACATTTATTTGTTTGTTTGAGTATCCCAGTCAGTCCACTAGGATAATAAGATTTTAAGAAATTAGACCATAAATCAGCTATAGTCAGGGCATTCACATTTCTTTAAGAATTTTTAAGTCAACCTTATAAAAATATTTTTAAAACATTACTGATTGTGCATTAAAGAGAGAGTGGAAATTCTGTCATCATTCACTCACCCTGAAGTTGTTTCATTCCTGTATGAGTTTCTTTCTTCTGTTGAACATAAAAGATGACATTTAGAGGTATGTTGGAAACCAAACAGTTTCATGTCCCCATTGACTAATATAGTATTTTCTTTTTTTCATATGGAAATCAATAGGGAACAGCAAATGTTTGACTACCAGCATTCTTCAAATATCTTTCTTTATGTTTGACAGAAGAAAGAAACTCAAACAGGTTTGGAACAACAGAAGTATCATTTTTGGGTAAACTATACCTTTAAGAAAGTAAAATGGCCCATTTTAATTTCATATTGACTTTAACTTCCAGTATTTGTTGCTGTAACTCTTTAACACAGTGGCGCATTGGATAAATTATAACTGTAAATCATTTTCACATCAACAACAGGAAATCTTGCAACAATGCTCGTCATGAGGTATTTTTTTCCTTTTTTTTAAAGACTTCAGTTACTGTAACTTTCCTTCAGTTATATGCGAATGCACTAAGGAGGTGTTACATGAATTTATAGCTGTGAGACCATCAAGAGTTTGAGGTGAAACTGTCAAACAAGGTGGTAATGACTGTGACTTCTCACCTGGCCTTCATGAACTCCTCGATTTCTTTGCACGTCCTCTTGCCGTCATTCAAGTGCTGGATGATGCTGTCATATCCAGCTGTGCTGATGATATCAGTGTTCTGATATCACAATTGAAGAATAAGACAGAAAAAAAACAATATACAAAACACACAGGCAAATGTTTCATCAAGTATAACTTCACAAAAGTCAGACACAGATTATTTGTAATCTGAAAGCGCAAGTCAGGAATCCACAAAGTGCCACATGTATCACCAATTCCTCATTGTAGCCTTCAGAAGCATGGTGGTTTGGACTGTTGACTATCATTACCCATGGAAACTCACTCTCTGTAATTTATAAGTCTGAGGGGCAGACATAGCATCATACCCAAAGCCACAGTCAACATGAAATATCTCCCAAAATAAAAGCTAAGAAAACAAAACTAAATTGCACCTTATTGCCTGCTTTGCCTAATAAGGTCTCAAGAGTCCTCAGGCTGGCCAATAGTCAAATAACATGCATACACAATTCAGCATGAGACAGCATATTGAGATAACGCTTTTTTTTATTACAATATATTATTTTATAAGAATTAACACTTTGGGCTGTTTAACTGAGGACAAGGCTACTCATTATGTGCTGACTACACTTCCCTTAAAGGAAATCAGCCCTGTTTCGATATGTGACAGGCGAGCTCAAAATAAAAGGTTTAACTATTTGTTACACTTACACCAAACCGGAGCAGGTTGGTTATCATTTGGCATTATACAAATAAACAGTATGTCCACTATATTTTTCACTAAGAATTAACTGTATGCCCCCAAAATACGAAAACCTTACCCAAAAATTATCCTTGAAATGTAGTTCTCTCATTGTGTCGGCTGCTGTGTACTCACTCAGAAAGTGACTGTGAAGTTCCGTATCAGACTGTAATAAAGCTATGACTGATTTCACACAGACGTGATGGTCTGCTGCACATCGAGCGTAAAAATAACACGCTTCAGGGTCCTAAATGCGCATCTTTCACGTCTGTCCAGAGAGCGAAAGTTGCTGTTGGAACAGAAAACGGACCAGCAAAATTTGGTGGACTTTTCTACCACCTAGTGATCGAACTGTGAAGTTGCAGTTCTTATGAAGTTGTTTTTGTGTTTTTGCTATTCATCCTTCAGTGTTCTTGCAAGCTAATGACTTTGGTGGGTGAACCACAATTTTTTAATGCATATATACCTGATTTTTATATGGCCAGTTCCTGAGGATGCAAGCCCAGTGTGGGACTATTTTTGCTGGAGCAAGCGACTATGGGGTTCGGTGCCTTGCTCGTAGGTGATGAAGATGGAAGAGAGTGTTGTTCATTCACTCCCCCCACCTACAACCCCTGCTGGTGCTGAGACTCAAACCCACAACCTTTGGGTTACAAGTCCGACTCTCTATTAGGCAACGTCTGCGGAGGAGTGTAAGGAATTAAAAGATCACTTATGTATTTTGTTGCGGTACCAGATAAAGCTTTATACACAAAAACAGCAATTTTAAAATCAATTCTAAACTTTACAGGAAGCCAATGAAGAGTCACTAAACGGGAGAAATGTGATCCCTTTTTTGTGCCAGTAAGGTGTCTTTCTGTAGCATTTTAGGTAATCTGCAAGCGAATGATTACAGTTTGAGGCAGGCCACAATATAGGGAATTACATAATATAGTCCATGTGCGATGTTAAAACATTACAGTCTGCAAATTCCTCTGGGACAGAACCTGTTTTAATTTCGCAATTGATCTCAGATGAAAGAAGCTGCCCTTTACCACAGAACTGATTTGTTTGTCAAGGTTTATTTCTTGTGTGTGGCTGAACATTAGGAGAACCCAAATTAAAATCAGAAGAAGGCCTTGAAGAACCTAAAATCAAAATTTTGCATTTACTTTCATTTAATTGCAAAAAAAAAAAATTACTAGTCATCCAACCTTTAATCTCCTTAAAGGACTTCCAAATGATAACCGTTATTGATTTTTTTGCTGGTAGATCAAATTTTCTATTGTCAGCAGTGGTAGAATATCCTATATTTCTTAAAAATGGCACCCAAGGGGAGCATACAAAGTGAAAAAGGGCCTAAAATAGACCCTTGGTGCACACCACATAGTAGGAGAACCAACAAAGAAGAAAACTCCAGTGGTTACTGAGAAGGTCCTGTCTTTAAGATAAGAGGCCAACCATTGCAAGGCGACCCACTGAATACCCACCACCTTTTCCAGCCAATTTAGCAGATGATCGGTTGTACTGAATGCAGAGTTTAAATCACTTACTGACCTTCAACAGCGCAGTTTGTGAACCACAGCATGTTTAAAACTAGAAGGTGCAACTCCATTTGATAGAGAGATGTTAATAATAGCTGTTACAGTTTGCCTCGGTTTCAAACACTTCCTTGAAAAGACAAGTTGGCCCCTGATTCACAGTCTGAACAATTTGATGCTAGTTGCCACAATTCAGAGCCAGTCTGCAGATTTGCATTAACACATTTCATAGGAAATTGCAAAGTGTATGATGGTCACAGACTCTGATTCCATCCAGTCGGAGGATATCAGACTTGTCTGATATTTTGAGCAGATTTTAGAGCACATTGTTTTCATTTGTCACACGTCTCAGAAACAAGGCACACATTTCTGTGTGAGTTTGCTGTGATCGGAACAACTTTAAAGTCTGGTAGTGACTTTTTTAGTGACCTCAGTTGTTTAATGTATGACGACCAGTGTTTCCTCTGACTGTTTAAAAAGTTGGTAAGTGTATGATGCCTAGTGTTTTAAAATATCTTCAGGTTTTAAAAGTTGTGTAGTGTATTCCAGCCTTTAGCTTTAGAAACAATATAAGCTAGCTGAGCAGAGGAAACTGGATTAAAGCAATTCATTAAAATGACTTACTAAAATAGGGGGTGGTATATACAGCATTAACAATTTATAAATAACATAATAGCGTAATCAAATAAGACATATTACTACATGAACTAGGGTTAGGATTAGTAATTAACACTTAATGCATTTCTTTTGGAATGTTATGATGTTTAAACTGAAAAAAAAAAAAAACAGTAGATGTGCGCAGTGAACCACAAATTTTGCTCACTGTAGCCCAGTGGTTGTAAACCAGGGGGCTTTAAAATGAATTCAAATTATTTAAATTAAGTTACATTAAAATAATCAAATTTAAAACAATCTAACCTGCTCTAATGGACATAGCTATCAGAAAAATACAGCCAATACATTTAGCAGTAAACAGTAACATCTTAACATCTTTTAAAATCGTTTTTACTGAGCCAACATGTGTATTTATTTGATAATTGACAATACTGCAAAACATGATTACAATTTACTTTATTTTCTATTTGAATATATTTTGAAATGTAATTTATTGGCAAAGATGAATTTTCAACATCTTTACTCCCATCTTCAGTGTCACATGGTCCTTCAGAAATCTTTTTAACATGTTGATTTGCTGCTCAAGAAACATTTCTGATTATAATCAGTTGAAAACACCGATACATTTTTTAGAATTCTTTGATGAATCGAAAGTTCAAAAGAACATTGTTTTAAACAAATTGTTTTAACATTATAAATGTTTTTACCATCATTTTTGATAAATTGAATGCGTTCTTACAGAATTAAATTTGAAAAAAAAAAAAAAGAACAGTACAGTATCGGTTCTCAAAACTTTATCCGTTTTTTTTTTTTGTACCTTTATAGTTGTTTGCGAGAAACTTGTAACTCAAAATAAAACTTTCCTTGTTTTGTTCATTTCTATCATCTTTATTAAAAATTAAGGGTACAAACTCACACCCTGTCTCTCTAGCCAACCCCTTTGAAAACCCCAAACATTAAAATCTCAAATATAAAGAGAGACATACAATGAACAACTACTTCATTAAAACCTAATCTAAAATATACATACAAAGTGTCCTGGTCACCACATTTGCTTTGTGAAGCATGACGCTCTACAAAGGCAAAAACGTAGAAATTACACATTTGTCAAATATATGACAGGTCTCTATGATCTGTCCCTTGGCTAATTTAGAGAAGGTGTAGATACTGTGTTTTGGCTTTGGAGGGCAACATAAGCAGAACTGCAAAGCGAGAATCTGTTTAAAAAAATCATCCAGGTTGCGTGTGAACTGAAGCAGGTCTTATATTCTCCTCACGGCGTCGTCAATCTCACTTATCTGCTCTTTTAGCTGGTTCCACTGCTCTGGGTTCAGTGAAATACCTGTAATAAGCATATCAAACTGAACTCTGGGAAATAAACAACTCAGCTCACTTATATGCAAAAGGCTTTTTATTTTTATTTTGAGCTTTAGAGTTACGTTTAATTCATTCCAAATTAATTATTTGTTCACATCATCACTCAGTTTTAACAAAACAGAATGCTTTAGTAAGCAGATATAGGTATGAAAATATATGTTTATTACAAGGTATTGTTATATTAGTGCATATGAAAATGATTCACACTTATTCCTCTTTGCGTTCAGCTGGTGAGAAACAGTGTACAAAATATGGCTAATATGCAACTTTCTTTTGTTTCTTGCAATTTGTGCAATGGCCTTTTGGCCAAAACAAAACTTTTAATCCATTTATGAGAAAATATACATGAATATCAAGATACTGATTATATATTTAGAATTTTTACTTTATGTGTGTATGTGTTTGTACAGGAAAGTCCATATAGGCATAATCCAATGTAACCCAATGTATAATCCAATGCAACCCAATACAATGTAACCCAATGTTTTGAGAAACTGTTTTAAAGGTGCCATAGAATGGAAAACTGTATTTACCTTGGCATAGTTGAATAATAAGAGTTCTGTACATTGAAATGACATACCGTGAGCCTCAAACACCAATGTTTCCTCCTCCTTATATAAATCTCGTGCATGAGAAAGACCACTGAAAAATAGGCGAATCGGAACATAACACCGACTGTGACGTAAGAGTCGGGGTCACTAATAGTTACGCCCCCAATATTTGGATATACGCCAGCCGGACCTGCACAGCTGAATCATCAGAAGTTCTGCAGGTAGTGTGAAGAAACAAGCGAGGATAATAGCAAAAATGGCAGATCATAGAAATAAATGTTATGTTCCAGGCTGTGCAGGGATAGGTTGGTGTCTGTATTCAGAAAGGCACGGAAAACAAATAACGCTTTCTAATAAAATAACGTGAGCCACGTTATGGTTATGGTTAGCTCCTTGCTAGCGGTAGCCTGTTACATTACAGTACATAAGGTTTCACTTACCACTAGGGGTGTAATGGTACACGTATCGTGTATCGAACGGTTCACGGGCAAGTTCCAAATGGAAGTGATCATCCTTATCCCCTTGGAGTGGGGACTTTGGAGTGAGCAGGGCACGTGCGTGCCATTATTTAGTCGTTTGGAATGCACTTGCCAAAGGGAGCGATCTAATTTCCTCATTATCTTCAGTTGGGATGTTCCCGTGACAATGCAGAATGATGTCTGTCAGCAGATTCGCTGATGGACATCGGCATTAAAAAAAAAAATATATATACATTTTAAATTTTAAAAAGTTTTATATATATTATTTTTATATATTATATAACATTTTAAAAACTTTTTAAAATATAAAATGCATGTTTATTTGAAACAGTTAACAACAATAAAAAGAAATTTATGACATTAAAACAGCGACATCTGCTGACGGACAATGTGCTGCGTTGTCACAGGAACATCCCAGCTGAAGATAATGAGGAAATTAGATCGCTCCCTTTGGCAAGTGCATTCCAAATGACTAAATAATGGCACGCACGTGCCCTGCTCACTCCAAAGTCCCCACTCCAAGGGGATAGGGATGATCGCTTCCATTTGGAACTTGCCCGTGAACCGTTCGATACACGATACGCGATTACACCCCTACTTACCACATAAACAGAGTAAGGAGAGAAGACTGAGGATGATGGGGAATGATTTGCAGATCCTGAGCACCACTGACAAGCATCTGATCTTGTAAAATGTGTGGTAAGTACTGCCGCTGTAGTTTACATAGAGCACGAGCGATTACAAATCTTGAAAGTGAAAGTAAAACGCGATCGTGCATTCAAAGCGGCTCCCTGATGCCCGTATTTTATATACAGTATAATTACCCAATGATATAACTGCGAGAGAAAGTACTGAAATATATATTTTCCCTGTGTTTCCTTCCTGCTGTGTGAGCTACTGAAATGAGCTGCACTGTGAAACAGCCAATCAGAGCAGAGCTCAACATTGAGCTGCACTGTGAAACAGCCAATCTGAGCAGAGCTCAACATTATTATTCATGAGCCTTCCGTATAAGGTAATAACAGAGCATTTCATTGTAGGGACAAATCCTAGGGTTGTAAATGGACATGTAAAACCATTTCTGGAGAATTTTTGCCCTTACCTAAGCCACATACCTTCTATGTAGATATCAGAGAACAATTTAAAATATTGTATCAATGCATTCTATGGCACCTTTAAGAATAAAGAATTTCAAAATAAATTAATTGAATGTTGAATATTACCAAAAATGCCTAGACAACCAGAAGCATAAACGATGGTGAACCACATGACCATCTCAGTATATTGTGTGTGTGCCCTTGTACATTTCACAATGTAGTAATTCTTTCCGGCTTAGTTCTTTATTTTAGGGCTGCAAAACGATTAGTTGCGATTAATTGATTCAAAATAAGAGTTTATATTTACATACTATATGTGTGTGTGTACTGTGTATATTTATTAAGTATATATAAATACACTCATATACATGTATATATTAAGGAAAATGTTAGATTTATATGTAAAATATTTATATTTATATATAATATTAATTATATATGAGTGTTTACATACAAAAACATACAATTTTTTTTTTTTTTAAATATATACATAAATATATGTATTTATATATACATAATAAATATACATACTACACAGACATATAGTATGTAAACATAAACTTTTGTTTTGAATCGATTGTGTTTTTGCAGCACTACGTTTTTTTTTGTTTTTTTTTTATTCAAACCCCCATAAAGCAGCCCTCTCCCATTTAAAATACATAGCACAATCTCTACCAGGTGGCATTTCTACTGTCACATTGGAACCCACGAAGAGTAGCACCTACCTTTCCGGCCTGGTTTCATTTCACCTTCCTGGTCCATCCAGTATTCCCGGATATCAATCAGCACTTTTCCCTTGAAATCCCGAACACTCACATACCTCATCTTTCCTATCTTTAAAAAAAGAAAACAATATATATTATATTATATAATTGTGAGTTTATTCTGCATTAAGTAAAGCTAAACATGCTTTTTCACAGCATTGTTCACCTGGAACATATTGTCATTTTTACTGCTGCTGCTTTTGGAGGCAGATGACACTTTTGAGGTTTCTCCACTTTTTTGTTTCTTTGATGGCTTTTCTGGTGTTGCTTGCCTCTTTCTCTTGGCCTGAAATACAGAATGTTAGATTAAACACAAAGCCAATAACATAGAAACGGTGGATTTTACATGAAAATGGTAGTTCTAATGTTCTGGCAACACAAAACATGTGGTTATTCTCAATAAATGTCCAAATTTGAAGATGTAAATACACCTCGATGTGATGTGCTTTTCTCTCAATTAGATAAAAGTGTAATGTGAGTTTATTCATTTCTATACCTTCGTATCAACTTCACTGTCAGAGTCACTGCCAGAGGTGGAAGACAACATTTCCTTTGACTTTGGCATTCTGAAAAGGACGACAATGTCATTTAAATGAAAAACCAAGCCAAAGTACAGTTGTGAAAAGCACATATGTAATTTACGCTAATACATTTAGGACTATGCTGCAACTCATTTTTAAACAAAAAAATATACATAATCTACGTGCAGGTAAGTAACAACTTCTTCATGGTTGCATCCTCCTCGTGCTTTGCAGTGATGCTCTAGTCTAGCATACAAGCGTTTGCAATAAAAAAAAAAGCATTTACTTTCTAAAGAAGCAATGATTGCAGTTTAACTTCTTGCGTTTTGCATATATTAAACAGAAAAGAATCAATGGCGTCACTCGTTAATAACTACTATAAGAACCAACAAGGCCGAACGTGTGAACGCGCAGCAAGATGGCCATTTGCCAACAGTTTCCTTTCAATGAAACAATCTGTTATTGCAACATGTCTGCTGACATTATAGTCGTGCTCCAATATTATAATCAGCTGCACGTATCAAATGACTTACGTGATGTCTTAAGGTAAACGTAGGGTAAACAGAGTTTAAACAGAAGCTCATTCGATGCGCGCGAACATCCGTTTCAGCGAAACCTGTTCAGACTAGAGCGCGCGCTTGCGGGCTGTACCAGGAAGCGCCCTTGAAGAACTGGATTATGGGAAGTGTAGTTTTACGCATACATGATCAGCGCTTAAATTAAACAGCTATTATGGTTTGGAGCCAGAATGAGCTCAATAATAATTCATGCAAAAGACGCGATGCACACATACGTAACCCAATTCACATGCATGAAAAATAATTCACGTGCACGAAAAACGTATATTCACAAAAGCCAATTCACATGCACAAAATAAGAATATATATTCATAAAATACGTTTCACAAATGCAAAACACAATTCACAGATGTACAACTGTGTACAAAATTTTTGAATGTTTAAAATTCACGAGTTCATCACGGACTCTGTGAATGTGAATCGCCTTGGATTTGTGTGTGTATTTTTGAGACTTTCCTGGCAGCAAACTTGGCAGCAAACCAATCATAACCCACTGTGGGCGTGCCTACCTGGATGATGACGTCATCAGCGCAAGACCGTTCAATTCAGCAGAGGACCTCTGATTGGTCGACTGACAGGCTCAAATCTGATTGGCTAAAGAGTGCGCGTGACCCGCGTGGGAGGAGTTTGCTGCCAGGAAAGTCTCAAAAATACACACACAAATCCAAGGCGATTCACATTCACAGAGTCCATGATGAACTCATGAATTTTAAATATTCAGAAATTTTGTACACAGTTGTACATCTGTGAATTGTGTTTTGCTTGTGAAACGTATTTTATGAATATATATTCTTATTTTGTGCATGTGAATTGGTTTTTGTGAATATATATATATATATATATATATTTTTTTTTTTTCGTGCACGTGAATTATTTTTCATGCATGTGAATTGGGTTATGCATGTGTGGAACGCGTCTTTTGCATGAATTATTATTGAGATCGTCCATGGCTCCATATTATGGAAGTGTAATGAAGAAACATTCATTTTCGTTTGTTTTTATTCGCAATTTTTAAATGTTGAAAAGCAAGTGACTTCTGTGCATTACAAATAAGGATGAACACAGGATGAGGTTATGAAGCAGTCATCTTACATTGCTTTTGCTTTTGTATAATAACATTTGTTGATAATATAAAACAACTGCAATGAATGAGTTAAATGGCTACATACAGAAAGTGGGATAAAGATACAACATAAATCAAGTAGCCTACAAGATGTATGTTTGCTAGTTTGAGTCTTTAAATATTTCACTCATAACATCCTCTAAAAATGGCGGCTTTATAGACACCTAAACGTACTAAAATTGTAATTACATAGTAGAAATAAAACATGAACAATTTGAATAAAATGTTTTAAGCTGTTTCCATAGTTGTGCTGCCTCACAGTTTAAGACCCACTGAATCAAATAAAACACAACACTGATAAGATAGATACTTTCATGATGTTTTATAGGTTCAGCGTTAATGAAAAAGAGAAGAAAAGAAAGTATAATCAAGATTTGCTGTTAAGATTCTGTGACAGATTATAAAGTACATTTACGGATGGAGCCATCAACACACACGACCCACAGCACTCCCAGGTCAAAGCTCACATGCTTGTGGCCGTTGGGACAGGCAACCATTGAGATCCATACTGTGCCAGAAGGGTTGGAGCGAGTGATGCCAGATCTGCAATTGATAAAAATGATTTCTTGAATGCAGTCATGAATTCATCACTTTTGTTCATAAATCTTGTAATATTATGACTGTTCAGCTCACCTTCGGTATAAATTCCCTTGAGAATTGACACCAAAGACACTGCCATCAGTTGCTACTTCAATCATGGCCAGAAATCCATGAATATTCACAAAGCTGCCAGACCCAGAACAGGCATTATTAGACACATCCTGCACGAGACCAAAAGAGACACAATCCAGTCAGTCATTGTACAATAACATCAAGAAACTTTTTTTGCATTTTTCTGCTTACATTCTAGTTTATTTCTTTATTTCTTATATACACTTTGGTGCACTTGAACTTGTTCTCCAGCTCTTGTATTTAACATCATGTCATTACCCTCCTGATGTAGATTTGGTCATTTCTGTTCACTCCCCAACAGCTGTACGGACCACAGCTGTAGTACTTCAGGCTTCCACTAAGTTTCTCCCAAGGAGAAGCGCAGGATGGCAAGTTGTTGTTAGCATCCATATTTGCGCAAAAAATGGCTTCATGCACATTGACACCGGCAAGGATCTGATCACCTCCAGCATCCACCTGTTTGAGAAGCCCTAATAACACAATCAACAGTTTGGATGAAAGATTAGTCTAAATGGAAAACCAAAAATAAGGTGATATATTTGGGACCATGGATTAAAAACATTGTCTTCAAATTAAGATAATGTACATTAATAGCAGATTAAACATGTCTTTTCTATAATTTGTACTTTCTGTAAATCTTCACCTGGAAACTGAATGAAGGAACCACTCTTAAGCTTGTAAATGTTGTCTGCTGAATCCACCCCCAGCTGACCAGCAGGACCAACAGTGAAGTGCTTTAGAGAGGTGCTGATCTTTGTGAAGACGTTATCAATCAGGACAAATGCTTCATTATAATTGTTCACTCCAACCACTGAGCCTGAACCAGCGTCTATCTGCTTCAGGTTACCACTTATCACGGTACAGTCTAAAGCTGTGAAAACATGGTTCAAAATAATCAGTGATTGCAAATACAAATATGTTTAAATAAATACAAATTAAATATATTTATATTTTTATATAGAAATTAAACTAGCAAATGTTTTTAAATTTATGTTACAAAAACACGTAGTTTACCCAGGGTGTGAAGAAACTGGTAGCAGAAGAGTAGCAGGATGCTCTGATAAACCTTCATTGCTCCACGATACAGTTTGTGTTAGGCTATACCATAACATTCTCAAGTTTATTCTCAAGGTCATATTTATATAGGATAGGTTCATGCAAAATCAAACAGGATGTACTGCACATCCAATCAAAGTACTCACAGGTCAAACAATACCCTATATGGATATTAAGAAATACAACAAACAGATGCACATGCAAGTAAGTATATACGTTATAGTGTGCGTGCCAAATTCACATTTTCTTACAGTTGTGACTCTGTGTCCAAGGTTTAGTTCTTGTTTTGTCTAGGTGTGTCCAAGATGTGCACATAACGAAAGGAAATTACCCAAGAGCAGTCTTACACAAGAACAAACAAAAGTGAAGCCCAAGGAATAAAAAATATCATTTTTAAAAAAAAAAAAAATCATTTATATAAGTGAATTCAGTGTAAGAATAAAATATGATCAGTAATTAAATGAAGACATCCTTCACTTGTTAGGTCATCTCCTTCAGGTAGGGATTCAGGTAGGCCCTACTAGAACCTTGTGTTTGTTCATCTGCAATACATCTATAGGATGTTTCCTATCAGATGCCAAATAGACGTTTATTAGATTTCTTTAAGATGGTTACGATTTACATGTATATAAAAATGACATCAGACATCTGTTAGATGTTTGTACACAGCATACTTTCCAGATCAAGCGAACTTTAACAGACATCTTGCAGACATTATGTGTGCTATCTGGGAAAACTCTGAGACATTTACAGTCACAGGTGTAGGCCTACTAGTGTGCAAACTCTACTACATGGGGATGTTTTAGATAACTGTAAAAGAAATCACGTTTACGTTTTTTTAAATATTTGTTTTTTAAATTATATTATATTAGCCTATGCTCTCTTGAAGCTGGACAAATACAAGTTGCTAGTATGAATTCTTAAATCCTTCACTGATAACATCCTTCACCTCTAAAATTGTCTGGTTTATAGACATAAACATGTGCTAAAATTGTAATTAGATAATAGAAATAGAACATGAACAATTTGAATAAAATGTGAACTGTGTAAGTTTCCCCGGTTGTGCTGTGTATATGAAACTGCCTCATAGTTTAACAACCACTGAACCAAATGATACACAGAAGAAACACAAGAGATAAATGCTTCATAATGCTTTATTCATTCAAGAGCAAGAAAAAGAGAAGAAAAGAAAAGGAAAGCTTTTAGTGCTCTGTTAATAATGACTGATTACTTTGAGGTTTCAGTTAATGACTGAGCTTCTCTGTTGCAGCAGTGACAGATTATAGAGTACATTTACGGATAGAGCCGTCAACACACACAACCTCCAGCACTCCCAGGTCAAAGCTCACATGTTTGTGGCCATTGGGACAGGCAACCATTGCGATCCACTCTGTGCCAGTGGGGTTGAAGCGAGTAACACCAGTTCTGCAATAGACAATAATGATGGTTTCTTGAACGCAGCATAATCTTTCTTCATGAATTCATTACTTTTGTTCGTACAGCGTTTAATATTATGACTGTTCAGCTCACCTTTGATATAAGTTCCCTTGATAGTTGACACCAAAGACACTGCCATCAGCTGCTAATTCAATCATGGCCAGAGATCCAGGAATATATAGAAAGTTCTCAGACCCAGAACAGGCATTATTAGACACATTCTGCATGAGACAGAGAGAGACAAACCACTCAATCATAGTACAGTCACAACAAGAAACTTCCATCCCAGTTTATTTCTTTATTTCTGATATACACTTTGGTGCACTTGAACTTGTTCTCTATCTCTTGCATTTAATGTTGTGTTATTACCCTCATGATCTAGATTTGGTCATTGCTGTTCACTTCCCAACAGCTGTATGGACCACAGCTGTAGTACTTCAGCCCTCATTAAGCTGAATCCAAGGAGTAGTGCTGGATGGCCATTTGTTGTTAGAATTCATATTTAGGCAATATTTGATCATTCAAATTGACACCTGCAATGATCTGATCACCTCCAGCATCCACCTGTTTGAGAAGCCCTAACAATACAGTCAACAGGTTGGAGGAAACATTTGTTTAGTTGGAAAGCCAACAATAAGATGATATATTTGGGACCATGGTTTTAAAACAATGACTTCAAATTAAGATCATATACATTAATGACATACAGCGCCCTCCACTAATATTGGCACCCTTGGTAAATATGAGCAAAGGTGGATGTGAAAATAAATCTGCATTGTTTATCCTTTTGATCTTTCATTCAAAAAAATTCACAAAATTCTAACCTATCATTGACGTAAAACAGTTGAAAGTGGGGGGAAATATCATTGTGAAATAAATGCTTTCTCTAGTTCATATTGGCCACAATTATTGGCACCCAATTATTGCAATGTCCTTTTCCCAAGACA
>JAFVLL020037083.1:0-87854 GCA_021397915.2 Tor tambroides | reverse complement strand
GACATTAGGGATTAAATCAACTAACAATTAATCTAAGAAATGAGCATAATCCTAACGATAAAGACTGATTTGCATTTAGATGTTCTTCAGGAACTGCATGATTCATATCTGTGCAAACAGATGCCTAAAATCCACTTTTTAACAACTTTTTAAACATATTTGTCAGTAGACAGCAAACGCAATGTCAAAGAGTTTCATTTCACACTTTGAACAATAATCATCATTTACTGTAAGAAGATTACTAAAATACCGCTGGGAAATCCCACAAACATATCAGTAAACGGCAAAACAGTGCTGAGATAAAGCGTGATGAGACAATCCAGCTCTAGAACCTTGGGATGCCATTCATTAAAGCCAAAAACAGAAGATACGTGCCTAGCTGAGTGGAAACCCATAGCAGCCCTGTCTCTGTTAGCTGTCAGGGGTCATAAAGGAAAGTTACTCCACCACACTTTGCAAAACAAAACTCTCATCCAATAACGGAGGCTCATTTAAATGAGTTGCTTTGACGAATACCCTTTGCTTACACATGGAAAGGATTCTGATGACTACAGAATAAATCTCCATACATTTACATGAGCAGACAAGGTGCTATCTGAATAATCGGTGAAAATGTTGGCAGCTTTATGAAAATCGAAATCGAAATTCCTTGCCATAAAGAATATGTCACCCATTCTCATGCAATTTCGGCCATCTGTTTGTGGAAGAAAAGCATGTCTCATGGCCGGGCTGGAAAGAGTGAAGCACAGGGATGTACCTGTCAATCACTGCTCAAAAACATCAGGGTTCCTGCTGTTGCACTATATCCGTAAGGAAGATAGAAAGTTTTTACTCAGTGGAGTTAAAAATTAGTCTTAATTTCACTCTCAGGAGCCACGGATGCAGACAATTATACAATCTACTTGATCAACTATAGTCTAAACTACTGTTTAGAAACCTTAGACATACAAATGGGTAGTCACTAGCATGTAAGTGATAAGATCAAGAGATATTAATATAAAATGATTATATAAATGTATATAAATATACATCTATTTATTAAAAGTAAATTCTGTAGTAATACACATTTAATTTAACTTAAATGTATAGTACCATTTAAGTTCAGGGGGTTTGAATTAATACTTTTTTCAGCAAAGACACATTAAATTGATCAAAAACTTTCTGTTTATCAAAGAATTCTGAAAAACTGGACCAATTTTTCCCAAAATATTAAGTAGCACAATGATTTTCAATATTGTATATAATAAGAAACTTTCTTGAGCACCAAAGCAGAATGATTTCTAAAGAATCATGTGACATTATAGACTGGATTAATAGCTGCTGAAAATTTCATTTGTCCATCACAGGAATAAATTACATTTTTTAAATATCAAAATAGAAAACAATTACATAAAATAGTAATAACATTTCACAATATTACTGTTTTTACAATATTTTGATCAAATAAATGTGGCCTTGGTGAGCATAAGAGACTTCATTTAATAAATAAAATAACTCTTACAGCTGCCAAACATATGGATGGTAGTGACTGATTTCTTATTTATTGTTTACTTATTTATTTTAGCACTGTGTCTATCACTCCATGTTCGCTCTGCATGTAAATGTTTTAATTTGTAGCTGTTAATGTATGTGTATATTTTACCACTAAAAAATGTAACCCCCTTGGCAAATTTAGAATGTAAACACATGAGCTAATGGGCTGATTTTTCATACTTAGGGTTTTGCTGCACATCTAAACATACTCAATGACCCACATCTACAATTATCACCACATAACAAAACTCTAAGGGAACAACAAACACAATACACCAGTGCAAAATATGCAGTGAAATAGTAAACAATGCGGTTCTATTTAGCATGATTTATTCATGCCATTGTACATGTTGGTCACATGTTATATCACAACAACAAATTCTTGGAGATGAGTCACAGTGATGAGAAAAAAAGGAAAAAAAAAAAAGAAAGAAAAATAGCACCTAATCCTGCCAAATTCTGGCCTTTTCTTCTCATTATACACTAGTCTGTGGCTTGAGATGATTAATTGTCAAATTATGTATAAAGGTTTTAAGTAGTTCAAAATTCAAACTATAATTTGACAGGACAGCAAGCAAGCTTAGTTTGACAGGCAACATCCTATTTAATGGATGAAGAGTTATGTAACCCACTAAAAAAGGTGTTCTCACCAAAAACCTTGAGAAACAGTTCATGCTCAACTTCTCCCGCCTTGTTAGAGGCTTTGCAGGTGTAGGGGCCCCCGTCATCCTGCTGAATGTTTCGAACTGTGAGCGTCGTACCTCGAGCTCTCATTACATACCGCTCCGATTCCTGAAGCTGCACTCCCTTCCTGACAAAGCACACATATACAACACATGTCAGTTGAACAAAGCCTAAATTCCCAACACAAAATCTCCCTGAAAAGCCAATCAAAAATATTATACATAATGTAGATGTAAAAGCAGGGGCGCCGCTACGGATTCTGGGCCCCCTGAACAGCATATTCACTTGGGCCCTCCGGTGAGGGGTGAGGGGTGAGGGGGGGGGGGGGTGGGCGGGGTAAGGTGGCGTATCCCGGTAGAGCCCTGAACGACCCGAGCCCGTCTTTTTCCCCCTTCTCCCAAATCAGATTATACTGTTTCAGTTCAGTTTTGTATATTTCGTTTCGGTTTTTTATTAAGTTAATTTAGAAAAAAGTTTGGAGCATTTTTTGTTTGTTAAATAATTTCTTTTTCTTTCTTAAAGTAATGACCAAGCGGCCAACGGCAGACCGGCAGGCTGATCATAACCATGTTTGATCAATTTAGCCTTCTCAAATCATCAGGACTTGCCTAAAATAAAATCTAGATATACTAAAACAGTTCAAGCATATAACAATGTTTAAACGTTAAACCTAGATAAATGTGCACTGCATCAGTAGTTCTTGGAGGCAGCAGCGCAATCAATTGCAGTTTTTTCAATGGAAACAAATTATGCTATAATTTTTGCTCATAAAAGTAAGCGTAATCCATCATTCGGAACTGTAAAGGGTCTACATTTATTTGTGTGCACTCACAATATCAACAAAACATTTTATAAAACATATAAAATAACTTTATAAAACAAAGAAAACCATGATGCGCTTTCTGCCATCTCGTCTTGAACAGGAGCGCTTCACAAAAATGAATCGAAAGTCAGCGAATACATGCCTCACAGACATGATAAATATATATATATATATATAGAAAGCTTTAAATTACTTCTTAACGAAATAAATCAAATCGAAAACAAAAACTCTTTCATTATATCCATTGAAGATGCATTTCTCTCTAAAGGCGCGTCTAATGAGAGGCAGTCAGGATCATCATCTTCATCTTTGCGACACTGACACAGAAAATACTCCTTTATTAGTAAATTAAAATATCTCCTTACTATTTCCCCCGGACACATTCATGGTAATTACTTTTGCTGGGGCTTTACGGCAAGCTTTATTGCGTGTATTTGAAGCAGAACTTTTCAGCTGCGCTGACGGCGCGCTCGCTGCTGCGGGACACTAAACACCTCGAGCCGCTCTCAGTGCTTGGCACGGTCGTGTTGTTTCCACCAGCGCGGGAATTTTTTTCATCACTAAATGATGGATGTCTAAAATATATAAATAAGGAGAAGCCTAAAACAGGCCCGAGGCCCGTCCCGCGTCTGAACTATGATGTGAAAATTGGCCGAAGCCCAGCCCTAGGGCCGTAAAATAGTCGGCCCGTCGGAGCCGGGCTGAAATGCAGGGCTCTAGCGTTCCTCTCGGTAGAAATCACGTTTCCCCCTCGGGGGGCCCCCCCTATCGTCGGGCCCTTAGAATCGTCCTAACTTTTCCCCCCCTTACGGCGCCCCTGTGTAAAAGAGCAAAGAAATGCCAGGTGATGGGTTATTCATCATACATGGAGATACAACATTTCAAAATATTCTGTTACATTCAGTACACATATCATATATATATATGGCGTCGAGGTGGAGACAGAATAATGAAGTATTTTTGAAGAAGATTACGGCGCAGCTTCAGACTGTCATAATGTTAGGAAAGGAATGAACGGAAATGAAATCTATTTAAAGCAGAGAGACCTGTGTGGCTGCAGGAAATGGGGAGAAGGGAATCAAATCACGCTCTCTCCGGCTATACAGACAGAGTCAACAGAGAGACACAAACAGACGGATGCTCCATTCCAGTAGCTGCTTACAACAAAATTGTTGAAATTGAGCAGATGTTTCTCAGCCAGAGGACATTACAACACACTAATTGTAGTGACACTAATTGTACACAAGTCTCACTGGTGCAAGCAAATGCAGGGCTCAAGGGCACTATGCTAATAAAGCAGGTTTGTGATCATAGTAACCTCCCAGTCTCCAGGTTGTCCCTTATTGGAATTATCTCTATTATCAGGGATGCACATAAATTTTTCAGTCTGGTTCTCATGACTGCACATATAGTGTGACTCATTATATAACTATTAAAAAAAAATTATTAATAGTGATAACAGTATTATTGCACTTTATTTATTTTTATATAAAATAAACAAAATAATAGAGTGTGATAATACGATCACATTTTAAAATAAAACGTGGGTATTAAATAAAAATACAATTATTTTATAGAACACTTAAAAATACATTTTCATTTTCTTCTTTATTTTATTTCTTTTTTTTAATATTAATTTTCATCGTTTTCAAACCTAAAAACAACAAGCTTTTATTTTGGCGAGTTGCCAGCAAGTAAGTATATGTGCTGCTGGTTTTAGCACTGTAACATTAACATTAAAAAGTGTAAAATTTAAGCACCCTTTTTACTAGTTTATTTAAATATTCATGTAGTGTAACAAATTTTACATACAGTGGGGATCGAAAGTTTGGGCACCCCAGGTAAAAATTTGTATTAATATGCATAAAGAAGCCAAGGAAAGATGGAAAAATCTCCAAAAGGCATCAAATTACAGATTAGACATTCTTATAATATGTCAAAAAAAGTTAGATTTTATTTCCATCATTTACACTTTCAAAATAACAAGTAAAAAAGCGTCTACCAAAAGTTTGGGCACCCTGCAGAGTTTATAGCATGCACTGCCCCCTTTGGAAAGCTGAGACCTGACAGTGTCATGGATTGTTCTCAATCATCGTCTGGAAAGACCAGGTGATGTCAATCTCAAAGGTTTTAAATGCCCAGACTCATCGGACCTTGCCCCAACAATCAGCACAATGGGTTCTTCTAAGCAGTTGTCTAGAAAACTGAAACTGAAAATAGTTGCGCTCACAAAGCAGGAGAAGGCTATAAGAAGATAGCAAAGCGTTTTTCAGATGCCAATATCCTCTGTTCGGAATGTAATTAAGTAAGCTGTCATCAGGAACAGTGGAGAGTTAAAGCAAGATCTGGAAGACCAAGAAAAATATCAGACAGAACAGCTCGCAGGATTGTGAAAAGCAAGTCAAAACCCACGTTTGACTGCACGATCCCCTCAGAAGATCTGGCAGACACTGGAGTTGTGGTACACTATTCCACTATAAAGAGATACTTGTACAAATATATGGTCTTCATGGAAGAGTCATCAGAAGAAAACCTCTTCTACGTCCTCACCACAAAAATCAGCGTTTGAACTTTGCAAATGAACATATAGACAAGCCTGATGCATTTTGGAAACAAGTTCTGTGGACCGATGAGGTTAAAATAGAACACTTTTGGCCGGAATGAGCAAAAGGTACGTTTGGCGAAGAAAGGGCACAGAATTTAATGAAAAGAACCTCTGTCCAGCTGTTAAGCATGGGGGTGGATCAATCATGCTTTAGGGTTGTATTGCAGCCAGTGGCACAGGGAACATTTCTGGTAGAAGGAAAAATGGATTCAATAAAATTTCAGCAAATTTTGGACGGTAACTTGATGCCATCTGTGAAAAAGCTGAAGTTAAAGGGGATGGCTTCTACAAATGGATAATGATCCTAAACACACCTCAAAATCCACGGTGGATTACATCAAGAGGCATAAACTGAAAGGTTTGCCATGGCCTTCACAATCTCTTGACCTCAACATAATTGAAAATCTATGGATCGACCTTAAAGAGCAGTGCGTGACAGACAGCCCAGAAATCTCAAAAAGAACTGGAAGACTTTTGTAAGGAAGAATGGGCAAAGATACCTCAAACAAGAATTGAAAGACTCTTGGCTGGCTACAAAAAGCGTTTACAAGCTGTGATACTTGCCAAAGGGGGCAGTACAAGATATTAACTCTGCAGGGTGCCCAAACTTTTGCAGATGCCATTTTTTTGTTTTCTGTTATTTTGAAAGTGTAAATGATGGAAATAAAATCTAACTTTTTTGACATATTATAAGAATGTCTAATCTGTAATTTGATGCCTTATGGAGATTTTTCCATCTTTCCTTGGCTTCTTTATGCATATTAATACAAATTTTTACCTGGGGTGCCCAAACTTTCGATCCCCACTGTAGTGTGGTATATGGAAAATTTTATTTGTTTTCGAGATGAATTAAAAAAAAAGTTTTGTTTAAAGTATATCCTTTCATGTCAACATGCCATTCTGACTTTTGACATTTTGACAACAGACCTTTTTTTTAGTGAATGCATGCAACGTTGCTCACTGTTAAAAAACTTGGTTGGTTAGGCAGCATTAAGTATATTTAGATCTTTAACTCTATACTCGCATACATTTATTTATAGCATTATTATTATTATTATTTTTAACAGAATACACTTTACTTCCTCAACAGTCCTTTTTTGGCACCAGCACACATGCAAAATGAAATGAAACTATCAGGTTTTAGCAGACGTCATGTAATTGGTGGTGCTTTTGTCATGTTCCAGTGTATCAGTGAGGGGTTTGGTTAGGCTCATTCATTAAAGGTCAATGCGTGAGAATGCTCGGCAGGGATCGCTTTCATCTCGCTCATTCTCATCTGAGCCGGAGGTAATTACAATGATTGAGAGCCTGTAATCAACGCACTGGGCTGCTGTCACTCAAAGCCCACACATTAAGGATGGAATAAATGTGTCCATTCCCAGTCAGCTCTTTCTTGGCTGTGATACCCTAGTTCCTGTTCCCCAGTTCCTGCTCCTCAGTTTTTGCATGACACCTTAACTCATCAAGACTCTTGATTTCCAAGGGGGAAAAAAATCTGTTCTTACACACACACACACACACACACACACACACACACACACATACATATATATATATATATATATATATATATATATATTAATGAAAATCAGAAGGTGTGGTTAAATAATTATATAAAGTTTTCAAAATGTTTTAGGGATGTCAATTAACAATTTTTTATTTTAATATTATTTAATAATAAAAATATATAAAATTAAATAATAAATATAAAATATAAATTACATTCAAATAATATTTTCTGATGAATTAATATAATCAGATTTAACTACAAAAAGTCCCCCTGTGAAGATAATTCAAAACACTTCATTATTGTAGACAGACAAAAATTGCCTTTAGATGTCTATATTATTTGTTTTATTTCCATTTAATTGAACATAACCCATTCATACGCCCTGCATTTGCGGCGATGGTGATAAGTTTGTCATACCTGTGCCAGGTAATATCAGGTTCAGGTGAGCCGTAAGCCCGGCAGGTGAAGGTCACGGATTCTCCATAGTCCGCAGTGGCGTTAAAGGACTGCTGCGGCACAGAGATGACCGGCGGAACTGTTGGAGAAAGAAAAATATTGCATGGTGTCTCTGTCACCTCTGAATTATGCTAATACACAAACTTGTCATTTCTAATTTTTCAGTGTGAAATCTCTTGGAAGTTTTCATGTTATTTCTCAAATGTTCTAGTCTCAACAAATACTTATTCAAATGACATATTCATTCACAAGCCATCAACATGTTCTCAGTTCCTGGGAAATGGTGGTTGACAGCATGAGGCACCCATTGAGCTAAATTAATGCTCAAATGCTGTTTTCATGAGATCCAAGATTCAAATCTCTCTGTACAAAGTCTGGTCACACTGAAAAACTGCCAGTTTTAGAGTATATGACAACACAAATTCTGTATTATCCCGTAATGTAGTGAGTTTTCATTTATATTCCAACACACACACAGGCACAGCAGTGGATAGAACTAACTCTTTATTCACTCACCTTCATCTCCAGTGCATATAGATCATCAACAACGTGATCACACTCAAAATGCCTCCTCACAAGGCAGAAAAAGAATGAATAAATATATCAGCCACCCTCTGTGTCTAAATCAATAAATCCTGAGCAGTCCACTTAATTATATAGTGAAAGGTCAATGGAGAAAAACCTTGGGGTCAAACAAGAGGTCAACCTGGATGACCTCAAACAAACCTCCACTAACAATCTCAAAAATAATTTGTTTTTCATTTCAGAGCTCATATTCACGAAAAAAACAATTGACTTATCTTTGTAAAGTGACTGTTTACAGCTGAAAGTATATGCGTGTGTGTCTATTAAAGCTCTGTATGTAACCTCCAAGGTCAGGCAGATAGCGATTTTCTTTGGCATGGTCTATTATGGGAATGTGCAATGATTTGAGTGAGAACTTTTATATTTCCATCTCTGCAGAGAACTGGAAGGTGATAAAGTAATTTCAGACTGAACCTAACCCAATTTCAACTCATTCAGAAATTACTCCGCCATGCCCTTCAGAATGAGGTAATTCACCTGAGAGGGAACGACGTTCAAATTGTTTCAATAATAGGCAACAATGTTCTTCTGCAAACTTCCTATACTGATTTTTAAATACAGCATTTTTGTTCCCTTTTGCAATTTTCTGGTTTAGGGAATGGATAGAGCCATCCTGTCCGGAAAAAAGGCATCCTTTTGAGTTGTGACTGGTTTAAAGACATAACACAATTTAATGGAGTGTGCGCCGGGGTAAAAAGATTAGATTAAATGGATGTTTTATTCATGGTCACTTTCAGCCTGACTTGGCAGTATATTAACACATCCTTCTCATCCTCTATTAGAAATCATAAACGCACACACTATTTGCTTTTCCCCCTGCACATTATGGGTCATTCATTAGATAAACCCAAACTGCTGACAGCCAAGCTCATTTTAATGCCACAATTGTTTTGCCATTCGCCATTTGTCTTCAGTGCATCAATGGCGTGCGTTACTCTTGCAAGGGCACTTTAAAGCACAAATAAGTGTGTTTTTGTTGATGAAATGACAGCCGTGGAGGTCCTGATGGGGACCATCATCATTACGGCTGGGGTTCAGTCTCACACCAGAGCAGCTCAGCAAGCTTTGTCCACTCTCCAGGGTTAAATAGTTCTAACCTTGGAGGCAGTCCTACAATTGAACTGCTGGTAATGAGGGTGTCTGTGTGAGTGGGCAACTCAAAGATCACACCCAGGGCACTGTAGACTTGTCGGTTTTTATCTTTTCTATTTCTATTTGATCTTACAAATGTACTTTTTATCAATACTTAAAAGTGATAGTTAATTCATCATAATGCCGTTTCAAACCCGTATGACTTTTGTCTTCTGGAGAAGGAGAAATTTTGAAGACTCTTTTACATAAAATTAGAGTAGAAGTAGCATAAAACTGCCCCATATGACTTCGCAACCATATCTGGCAACTATATAAGTCTTTTGAAGTCAAACAATAGCTTTGTTTGAGAAAGAAACTGAAGTCAAAATTGAACATTGCTCATTCATTTCTGAACGTGCCAAAGAGAGCAAGTCATGATTGATTCATTCAATGATTTGCAGATAAATGATTCTTTTGAATTATAATGCACAAAAACAATTCAGACTGATACGGTTCTTGAGTTCAACTCACTGACTTAGACGAAGATGAAGCTCAACAGTGAATAACAACTTCTATTTGGTCTTTTTCACCCACACTTCTTTTTCACCCACACTCCACCATCTTATCACTTCAGAAGAATTGGAATAAATAAGAACAAATTTTAAAATGTGAAAATTTGATCAGCTTTTTAATTTAATTTTTTTTTTTTTTTTTGCAATCCTTTTGTAAGGTTAAAGTGTCCTTTTATTGTACAGTAACTGCATGAAAAAACAGCCAAAACAGTCTTCAGGTTTACTCTTCTCTTTCTGAGTAGAAAGTCAGACATGGGTTTGGAACAACATCAGAGTGATTAAATAATTACAGATATTTAATTTCTCTGTGAACTATCCCTTTACATTTTACATGCGGTGCACACACTGTGGAATTGTGGTAAGAGTCATGGAGGAAACACACAGACACACAGACACAGACACACACAGACACACAGACACACAGACACACACACACACACACACACACACACACACACACAGACACACACACAGACACACACACACACACACACACACACACACACACACAGACAGCACTGGGCTGTCATGCTCCGAAATGGTTCCAACAAGATTATCATTGACTTTCTTGCCAATCGATGCCTATTTTCCCTATTCCCAGATACGCATGCCCAACTGAAACAGCTCTGCTAATGTGAGACACAATTGGGCATTAAGATATCAAATCAGGCCAGAAAACCATCTAACACAGACTGAACTGACCTTTAGCATTAATAATTACTCACTTTCAAAGGCTAATAATTCAGCTACAAATAAAAATGACAATAAAGCAGTCATATTGAAGTACAAA
This sequence comes from Tor tambroides, assembly GCA_021397915.2. Lineage (NCBI taxonomy): Eukaryota > Metazoa > Chordata > Actinopteri > Cypriniformes > Cyprinidae > Tor > Tor tambroides. The sequence continues at coordinate 77,225 of JAFVLL020037083.1, read as the reverse complement.
AATCTACCGGAGTAAAAACCACAGAGATCTCTTTAATATCTTAATTGTTCCTCTGAGGCAGTGTTGAGATTAAATAGAAAGCAAATTTTGCTTATGTTTCCCACTTCTCAAAATTTTCTCATGGGAATAAACAGCAATCTCACTTTCATCTAGTGTTTCAGATGAGACCTCAACAACATCTCAGGAATATTAATATGAATTCAGACACATGCCATATGATTCAAATAAATGCTGTTCTTTGTTCCTTCACGGTTTTCACAAAAATATTAGGCAGCACAACTTTGATAATAATAACAAAGCAAATGAGCAGCAAATCTTCAGAATGAATGATTTCTGGAGGATCATGTGACATTGAAGACTGGAGTAATGGCTGCTGAAAATTTAAGCTTTGCCATCACAGGAATAAATTAGATTTTAAAATATTTTTTTTTACAATATTTCACAGTGTTTTACTGTATTTTTTTTTTACTATCCAAGGCTGGATTTATTTTTTATCTAATAAATGCAGCCCTGAACAGTAGAATAGACTTCCTTTAAGATTTTATTTATCTATTTTTTTCAAAACTCTTGAATGTTATTGTATGCCTTAAATGAATTTTACAAGAATGGACTCATTTATTTCTATTTTCACTTCTACTAAAAAATTTGAAAAATTGGTGACAACATTGATACTTAAATGCAACACTTGATAACTAATCTGAGCTATGCAACAAATTACAGTGCTGCTCATTTATGTAAACTAAATAAAACTGCATAAGAAATAATCTCAGTTTCTTGAACAGTCGTTTTCATTTAATTTCTGTTCATATCTATATTCATATACACACACATATCACACATGGGCCGGGGAAAGCTAAGCTCTCTGCAGCATAACTCACACATTAAAGCCACAACATTACAGATATTACAGAGACGCTGTTTAGTATGTACGCACTAGTCATTTCAAAGTCATCTCAAAGTGTCCAGACTTTTCAACCGACAACACACATTCAGCAAAAGCGGCTAACTTTGAAAAGATCAAAACGTCTTCTAGAGGACAAAGACATATTAATTTTGTATTCCCTATCTAACACTTATCTGACCAGGGGCTTCAGAACAGCCCCGCAGAGTGGCATTTATTTTATGTCGGCCTCTGATATGTGTTGTCATGTTGGCTGGATTATCGGTCATGCCTCATTGAGCACCATGATTGGATCAGCAAGGAAAATATCAGAAGTAAACTAAACAGACACCCGTTCATGTTCGCTATCATTGCATTAGACAAGGACACGCAGACGGGGTGATGTCAGTGTGCCGTTTCCTTCCCATCAGACGGCACAGCGCTAATGTCATTGAGATAACGGATACGTGTGGCTTTCGTCTGAAAGATAGGGCTGGAACGACTTTATGTTTAAAGGAACAGTTCACCAAATAATAGAAATTACAAATATAATGTATTATTTAACCTGACAGGTCTCAAGAAAGACTACTGGATCCACAGCTTCCCAAACTCACCGTTAACCACCAGGATGATGTCCCGGAAGTCGATCTCTCCCCTGGCCTCGACTCTGGCCTCGCAGCGATACACTCCTTCATCTGCTTTAGTTACTCTCTGGACTTGCAAATTGTTGTTTTGTAGGAGTTGAAACTCTGGAGAACAAAATATTTGATGGCGTGTTAATGACAGGCTAATTTTGTCTTCAGAAGAGCTATATTTATTACTGGCTGAAACACAGATTTTTTTTTTTTTTTTTTTTACCAACTCGCTTGTTAACACTTGTCATCCCTGAGTTGGGAAAGGGAATGTTATTTTAAAGTCTTGCAGTGAAACAAGGTCTTAAATCCTTTACAATAATAATACTCTAAGCATTCATTCATTCCTTTTTTTCTTTCTTTTTGACAATCATTTTCTATTTCTCAAATCAGCTCCAGAGCAGCTTTAGCTCTATAATAATTTTCAACAATTAAAGTAACAATACATATTTATCTAATCTATTTAGCTGCAAAGGTGTGCTTTACAATATACAGTAGGTGACAGGTGGTATGGCAGATTACTTACTCTCCGTATCTTCGATGATCTCCAGATTGTTGTAAAACCAGGAGACCACAGGTACAGGGGAGCTGGTGACATCACAGACCACTTCAGCCACATCGCCCTGTCGAAACTCCTGAGGAGACCTCACATCTCTGAACGTTAGCTTCTCTGTGGATCAGTGAGGAGAAAAAAATAAGAGATTGTGAAATGCTACTTTTATATAGACTACCATTCAAAAGTTTGGGATCAGTAAGACTTTTTTAAAAAAAAGAAATTAATACTTCTATTTAGAAAGGATACAATAAATTGATCGAGTGTCAGTTAAGACAAAAGATTTCATCTTCAAATAAATGCTGTTCTTTTGAACCTTCTATTCATCAAAGAATCCTGAAAAAAAGCTTCATAGTTTCCACAGCAGCATAACGGTTTTTAACATTGATAATAATAATAAAAACAATGTTTCTTGAGAACCAAATCCGAATTATTTCCCAATATTACAGTTTTGATCAAATGTAGTCTTACCATACACTGCATAATATGATATTTTGAACGTGTAAATAAAACACAGATACTATTTCAATTTTTTCCAATTTTAAGGTTAATTCAATATGTTACTTTCCATTTTTTTGTAATTGTTTGTGAAATTTACTACCAATTTCTGAGCGAAAATGGTTTCTATACCAAATATTTCAGGGTACATACTGACATGTTGTCTTGGTGCTTATGCAGAAGATTTCAGGTGTAGGAGCAGATGATAATATTCCTTTTCTCTAAACAGTATAGCTCTTCAATAAAACAGCCAAAATGAAAACAAAACAAACAGACCTGTCTGATTAAGTCACAAGCTGCTAATTGTTCTGGATGAGGCTGTATGTTGGGCGGAAGTTTTAATTCAGATTTAATTTGTAACACTTGAAATCCAAGGGGTATGAAGATGAAAGAAAAAAACACATGAGGGCTTTGGAGAACTAGTTCAGACCCCCCAGTGCAGAAACGAAAGAAAAATCAACGAAAAACAAGGGACATGTCAACATCTACGTCTGCTTGTCATAAATCAGGTGTGCTTCCACATCGTCTCTGATTATTCACAATTCACAGCCACATTCTGACACACCAAAACCACATTTTGTTTGTGTGGGAAGCTGGTGTAAACATCTGCTACACCGCAGCATAAGAAAATGTGTCTTCAGAGGGCTGAAAGACGCAGCACATCCCCATCAGCACAGCGGCTCTACGTATTGATCTGTGAGTCATGTCTGTTTACACATGGCTCCCACTGCTCTAAATACAACTTCTAATGGAACATAGGCAAATGCCTAGCTTGGAACAGAGAAGCAAGATTGTGAAATATCTCCTGAAATTTTGAAAGATCTACTAATTAAACACACTGAGGATTAGAATAACATTCTCATACAGAGAATCTGGTGAACATTTCACGTAGCCTTGTTTTACCCTTGTGCTTTAAGCCTTTGAAGCCGGGCCCTTTAAAGAGAGAAATTTCCTCACCCTTGCACCTTTTCCTTTCTTCTTCACTTTGTCTGGACTTGGCATCTTTGGTTTTCACTCTCATTTTTTATTACTTTTAGTCACCTCTTTCACATTAATTCAAGAGTTTAACAAAGGAATCAATTAAGGTGTTTCCAAAAGGATTGGTTCACTCAAAGATTAAAATTCTGTCATTATTTTCTCACTCCCATGTCGTTTTACACTTTTTTTCTTCTGTGAAACATAGAAAAAATTTAGAAGGTTGCTCTTTTCCATGCAATAATAGTGTATGGGAATTAAAGCCTTAAAACTTTAAAGAAACAGCATCTTAATATATGTCCGGAGATCACTGATGCATTATATTCTGCAGTTTTGAAGTCAAATCAAATCAAATGTGTGATGAATAGTAATAGTTTTCCTTAATGCATTCATGAGAGATGTAGAAATGTCTGACTGAATTTATGACCGAATAATTTTTTGTCAGTTTTTTTTTTGAATAAGATCACAAGATTTCTGTTCACAAAATCAGTCTGAATTATTGATTTACAAATAGGGCTCATGAATCTTAATAAATCTACTGCAAAAGTGATTTAATTATTTAGTATTTTTGGTCTTTTTTTTCCCAGTACAAAAATTATTAAATCAAGATACATTCAGTTGGGAACCACAAAAGCATTTTTGTATATTTGAACCCTTTCCAACAATGACTGTATGATTCTGAGATCCATCTTTTCACACTGAGGACAACTGAGGGACTCACATGCACTATTACAGAAGGTTCAAATGCAAACTGATGTTCCAGAAGGAAAAACGATACATTAAGAGCCAGGTGTGTAAACTTTTAAACAGAATGAAGATGTGTACATTTTTCTTATTTTGCCTAAATATCATATCATATTTTTTAGTACTGCCCTTCAGAAGCTACAGAAGATACTTACATGTTTCCTAGAAGACAAAATAAGTCAAATTTACCCTGATCTTCAAATTCAAAATGCTTTCACTAAGAGCTCACTGGAAAATCACTGGGTATTATCATTCACTAAATTTCAGTCTCAGACTATAATATGACTTCAAAAGTCTCGGAATAATGTGCACATATATGGAGTAAATTATGATTTTGCATATTTTTTGTTCCCAATTCATTATATTTGCATAAATCACAACCACTACTTTCCCCAAAATTTCTCATTTTTGTTCCACAGAGGAAAGAATGTTGTGAACTATTCCTATAAGGAGCATTCATGTCCACACCACAAATATTATCCCCCGTCCCCGTTACTTTTTTCCTCTCAATAATGCTGGTTCTCTCTGTGTCGTGTGGCGGCTGCTGTCTCGTTGTTGGGGGAATTACATTTAGCTCTACATCAACAGATTTGTCAAACATCTTCAGATGGAACACGTCCATTTCCCCTGCATTGTGAGGCTCTCTTTGAAAGCTTTTGGATGTCCTCTATTCACAGGGAAAATCAAAACAACTATTTCAATGGCAGCATTTCCAATGGTGAAGGGGTTTTTGTGCTAACACACATAATGTCCTTAGCTATGTAATGGATTCCCAAATAGCTGTGCCAAGATGTTGTTCCATTGTAATTTGCATCAATATACAGTAGTCTTGAATTGCTTTTATAGCCGGGACATGTAACAGCATGCTTCCTTGTAATATGCTGAATAAATCTCAGTGTAAATGTATGATAATTCAAGGTAAAAGTTTGCATCAAATATAATCTCTAAAGAGAACAAATGAGGACAGATGGAGGGTAACTGGATCATTTTTTTTTTCTGATATCTTTGTATTGATTTCAGCCATGGCTGAAATTGGAATGATGTATGTTACTGGAGACAAACAAACTTTAGAGGAAATACATGAGTGTACCTTAGATATTTCAAAACATATCTAAAAAAAAAAAAAACAGATGAACTGAAATGCAAACATAACTGTCAGAACTTCCACACATGAAAAGCCAGCTTGTTATTTTCTCTGTTTATTTGTAAAACAGAGCAAAAAAGACAATTATCTAGGTATCTCTGTCTGGTCTCCTGGCACAGATGTGAGTCTGGGCTTTGACAGTGATTGGATTTCGAAAGGGACAGCATCCCCACTGCTCAGAGACCGCAGGCGTGCCAGGAAGCCTGGTATCCCCTGGGTGGATTCTGTGTGCCGAGTGCCATGAGCAGCAGAGACTAAAGCTGCTTGCTTTTCATGCTGAAGAGCTCCACAGAGTTGAATCACAGGTGATTTAGGATCTACATTCTTAAAATTCTCTAACTGGTTCTGTTAGAGAATTAGATTTGAATGTTAGATTTGTTGTGTTCTGGTTCACTGAAGTTCAATGAAGTTCAGTTATGTCTCACTCTGCTAAACTTGTCAGTACAGATTTGAAAATGCATAAATTAAAAGAAAGAGACAAAAATGCATGTCAACAAATTTATATACGATGTACAGTACCTGAATTCAAAATAACTGTTCAAAAGTCTGGGCTCAGTAAGATTTTAATTTTATTTGTAAAATGTCTCTTATACTCAGCAGAGCTGCATTTATTTGATTACAAATACAGTAAAAACAGTAATATTGTGAAACATTATTACAATTTAAAATAACTATTTTTAATGTTAATATATTTTAAAATGTAATTTATTCCTGTGCTGGTAAAGCTGAATTTTCAGCAGCCGTTATCCTAGTCTTCAATAGAATATGATCCTTCAGAAATCTTTCTAATAAGCTGATTTGCTGCTCAAAAAAACATTTCTTATTATTAACAATGTTAAAAACATCAAAACAATTGCTTCTTTGAAGAACAGAAGGTATAAAACCATTTATTTGATACAGAAATCTTATGCAACATTATAAATGTCTTTACTGTCACTTTAGATACTACTACTGTGCAAATTTCTTAGGCCACTAGTATTTTCACCAACAAAAAAAGGTTCAGTTTAGTCAGTTATTTCTATTTTTTTGCTGTAGAGTTTCAGTAGGAAATATTAGTTTACATTTCCAAACATTCATTTTGCCATTAATTGTAACAATCCAGTGAGATTTTTGTTTGAACAAGGAGTCTGACAACAGCCAGTGTTCCACACAGAGGTCTGATCTCACCATCATCCAGTCTGTCTGGGATTGCATGAAGAAACAGAACAAACTGAGACAGATTAAATCCAGAAGGACTGTGGCAACATCTCCAAAATACTTCACGAGATCTACCTGCAAAGCTACCTGAAAAACTATGCACAAGTGTAGCTCAGGCAAAAGCTGTTTTAAATGCAAAGGGTGGCCAAACCAATGTTGAATTAATTTAGTTAATAAAAGTTAATTGATAAATAAAATCTATTTGTGACATTATTTTTGAAAGCATCCTCACTTGACAGCAAGTGCAGCACAGTACTGTAGCTCAGCAGGTAGGTTTCTTGAATTATCTTGGAGACGTTGCCACAGTTGTTCTTGATTTAGTCTGTCTCAGTTTGTTCTGTTTCTTCATGCAATCCCAGACAGACTGGATGATGGTGAGATCAGATCTCTGTGTGGAGCACTGGCTGTTGTCAGACTCCTTGTGGAAACAAAAATCTCTCTGGATTATTACAATTAATGGCAAAAGGAATGTTTGGAAATGCAAACTGATATTTCCTACTGACACACTATAGCAAAAGATAGAAATAACTGACTTAAAACCACTTTTGCACAGCAGTGTATACATTTATATATATTACAATACACAAATTGTTTTCTCCTACTTGTTCAACATAGATAGTTTAGATGATGCAACACAGTTCTTGATCTTGATTTTATTGCATGTAATTATTTTTCTTATTTTTTCACTTTACTTAATCCTAGTTATTTCTTTATTTCTTTTTAAAAGAAGTTTAAACAAGAAAAGTTCTGTTGAAAAAGCTTAATGTGATTCTGTGATTTTAATGTACATAAAATACCGTATGACTAAACAGATAAATTCATTAAAAGTTGTTTTGTGATGTGCATTATGGGACATTACAGTATTATTATTATTATTATTATTTTTGTAAGTATTTTTACTAGTTTTGCATTACACAATAAACACCAAACAAAACAACAACAAGAAAAAAACAAATTACATGTCATGATTCTGTCACCACTTCCTGTTAAACTCTTATTTTGTCAGCCAGCATCCAGCTTCTTGTTCCTGATCTTGTAATTCCTCTTTAATTATCCTCATTGGTTTCACCTGTCTCACTAACTATATAAGCCAGTTTCACTCTTACCTCTCTGCCAGATTGTCTCATCAGTTCGTTGGTGAACATTCCAGCCGGTTCCTGAATCTGATCCTTGAAGCCTGTGTGAACTCCACCCTGCCTGGAGCCTGGTTTTTCTCTCTCTGCCTGAACCCCCCATCAAGAGTCAGCAAGTTTGACTCTCTTTATCTGCTGCTCTGGAAGCTGGATTGTCAGTTCATTGTGGATCGGGATAAAGGAGATTGGATTGTGAATACTCTGGAAGACTTTCCTGTGTGGGACTGTGTCTCTGCCTATCACGTGGTAGACCGGGGTTCAATTCCCAAACCAGTCACCCCATCCACCTCAAAAGACCACCTAAACCCTGTCAGCTATACTGATCCAGGCGATACTAGTAAGGCAGTTCACTCAGTTCCTGCTTGGAAGCGCTCAACTAGTTTGCTATCCTCCAGATCTTCCTCTGATCGTCTACTCCCATCACTGACCCATTGTTCACCTCACTGTCGCCACTCCCTGGCCTGGAGAATACTTGCCAGCATCCTGAGAACCTTAACATTAAGGAAACTGAAAACAAACTTTCTAAAACTTATCCACTTGTGTTTGTCTATATTTTTGGGTCCACTACTAATCCCCTCACAATACATAAAATACTACTACTACTAGTCAAGTCACCTTTATTTATATAGTGCTTTTAACAATACAGATTGTCAAAGCACTTAACAGTATCAAATTGGAGGACAGAGTGTCAGTAATGTATAATAAGATTAAACACTCTTTTCAGTTAAGGGCATTTCATCATTGAATTCAGAGATGTCATTGTCTATCTCAGTTTAGTTTAAATAGTATCTGTGAAATCAAATTGACGATAATCGCTAGAAATTAAGTGTCCCCAACTGAGCAAGCCAGAGGCGACAGTGGCAAGGAACCAAAACTCCCTCTGTGACAGAATGGAGAAAAAACCTTGGGAGAAACCAGGCTCAGTCGGGGGGCCAGTTCTCCTCTGGCCAGGATATTGTTTATTTATTGTTTACTTATTGTTTTAATTAATTTTAAATGTATAAATGTATTATATTTCTATTTTCATGTTGTTGCAATTTCTAACAATATAGTATTATGTACTACTACTACTACTAATAATAGAAAAACACATATTTGATATTTTATCCCAAGCCCTTGTTAATTTATGATCCCATTTCATATGCATTTACATAAATTATATGGTTTATAAGGACCATATATGGTTATAAGGACCATGATGACAACAAAATGGGTATATGAGCAGATTTATTTGTTAGAGTTTGATACTCACGGTAGATTTCCAGCACCACAGTGGCCTCCTGTGTATGTCCCGGTGCGTCGCTGGCCTGGCACCGGTAGATGCCAGCATCTTCTACTTTGGCGTTGTAGAGGGTGAGTCTGGAACGAACACCTTCATTGTGCAGGGCCACCCGCTGAGACGGGACCATCCGCTCCCCCTGTGGGTTATACCATTCCAGACTCACAGGCTCCCCGATCACTATAAACACACATCCACACACACACAGTTATGGTCTAAGTATGATATAAAAAAAGTTTAGAGAACAACTTGACAATAGTATTATTATAACACACCATTTTTTAGAAAGTATGCTCTAATCTAAAAGGAAACAAATGCTTTTATGGCTACGTTTCACTGCCATTCCATTTGCTGCTGCTAGTGGTGCAGAACTTCCCCTTTAAGGATATCTCTTAAGACTCTGGTAGCGGCATACACTCTCTCTTTGTCTTTCAAACACACACGCTGCGATAAACAAAACCCGTCATGTGCTTTGCCCTGCAGAGAGCGGCTGGCCGAACCCACACTTGGTACCAAGGTGCTTGGTGCTGTAAATCCTGTGCTGCTGGAAGGTCATAAAAAGCATCAGCATGGTGCAGCACTTCTCTGCTCAAAGCATCAATCAGCTGCACAACGGGGGCCTTCGGCTGCACTACGGGGGAGCGTGAGACTGCAGCTCCGGGCAGACAGGCAGGCCTAAGGATGCAACCGGCCCCATGACGCAGCTCTGCCAGGGGAGAAACGCTGAGAGTGGGCAGGGGGTTATCAGTGAAGGAGCAGAGCCTGATCCGAGGGACATGAGGGGTTCAAGGAGAGGACAAGACGGCATAATCTCAGCCCGCTCGCCAGACGCTGGACCATGGAGGAGATGCTGAAGGGGTTAGGATGAGATGTTAGGGGTTGAAGGGCTCAGGGACAAAGCTTAGCGCACTTCACTGGTCACAAAAACAAACTTCACTGGATCTCCTCTTTCATATTCGTTTGTCTTCACTTGTGAATGAATTTTAGTTTAGTTAAGTTTCGGAAGTAAATGGTATGGCGTAGTGGTTAAAGATATGGGCTGCCAGCCAAAAGATTGTAGGTTCAAGCTTTGCAAAGGGAGGGAGATCCATGAGCTATCAACACTGTGCCCTTGAGCGAGACACTTAACCTACTTGTCCCAGTAATAAGAATACTGTCAGTCACTGTTAGGGCTGCATGAAGTTGTAAAAAACTGACTTTTGTTTTTCTGCAATATAAATTGTGTTATGAAAAAAAAGAAATAATTAATAATTATAGAATAATTGGGGTTATTTTGTTAGGTAGTGCATCTTTGGAAAAAAATATTCTTAACTGATTGGGGTGGTTTTATTGCATCTGAATGAATGAATGAATGAATGAATGAATATGAATAAAAAAGCAGAAAAATGACTCTGCAATTTTGGAAAGAATTAATCATTCTAGAATGATTGGGTAATTTTGTTCAGAAGCCAATCTGCATAGAAAATAAAATGCATTTTTAAAATGACTTATTGCATTTTTGGAAAGAATTAATCATTTGAGACTGATTAGGATGATTTTGTTGGTAACTGCAATGCACAGGGAGAAAAAAAGCTGAAAAATGACTTTTAATTTTAATGCCTTTAAAAAAAAACCCTATCCTTTCAGGACTGAACGATTTGGAAAAACTTGAAAAATCTGAGTGTTCACATTTAGGTATACTCTTTACAAGACCCAACTTAAAGTTCTTTTTGCCAGTGAACAGGGAGAAAAAAAAAAAATCATGTTTGCATTTTCAAAGGCCAAATTTCCAAAATTTTTGACACATTCAATATAACTAAAATAATATGATTGTTATTATGATTATTACAATAATAAAAATATAAAGAAAGTAACAGATGTTTGCAATAATACTGTACTAGTACTGTAAAAAAACACTATCATGAACTGCACACGTGTAAATGAACACAGTACTGCGTTTACTCTGAAATGGCAAGGTATATATTTAATTTAATCACAGTTTGCTAATGCCTAATGACTAATGCATTAAGCCATTTCTCAATAATGGTTTTATTTCGATAAGCCACGCAGCACTGTCACTATAGATAACATAATCTGAAATAAAGACCACTTGCTGGCAAAGACGTGACTATATACTGTGACCCGGTTATATTTTGTATTTCAGTATGCACTGACCATAGCTCTTTGCTCAAAATAGGCTGGCATTATATATAATAGGCTGGATTAAAGTGTAGGACAAGTCTTTTATAGTTATCAACCATTATGTGCTGTATTCACTCTTCTGGAGCGAATAATTTCCAAAACATGCAGCACCCAAATTAATCTGTCCTACTGAAGCCTAAAATAGAACTTTATAAATACATCAAACCAATACAGTTTCTCTTACACTCCCCTGCATATCCCAAAGCTATTTTTGAAGGTGAGCATGCTGGTTTGTCTCAGCTAGTTGACCTGAAGGTCTGCAGAGCATGTGTGCACCTTCCATATCAGCAGATACATACCAGGTGTGCTAATCACCCGCAATCTGGCGGGCGTCCAGCAGGGGTCAGCATGCATCACCCTGTTTAAAGCAAGCTGTCAGGTAGAGCCTGGAGCTCATGCAGCAGAGCCCTGCAACCTGACTACAGCAGCTCAACCATGTGGAAAAGAAAAACAACACCCAGCTTCACCACAAAACCTGCCCGACATAATCTACCCCTGTGCACATGGATATCCATACATGTTTCCTCCAGCACACTGTCCAAGCACAAACTTGCCTGCAGTGTGCAGCGAAAGACAGGCTTAGGAGCTGCAGTTTACAGACAACACTTGACTGGTTTAGAATGATAAGGAACTTTGAGCAAGGGAATTGTAGGTGTTCAGATTACAGACAAAGCTGGTGATTTATAGGAAGGGGATTCAAACTTTTTCATGTCAAGGACCCCCCACATTTAGATCACATATACTGTATATATACTGTATTTTCCTGTGTATAAGAAGCGTTTATACTGTGTGAGAAAAATATTAAAAATGTATTAATTTTGTATTAATGTATTAAAATATTAATTGTGTGTGTTCACACTACCTGTTTGGGGTGAAAGAAGCTCACCGAAGCTGCATTAATTTGATTAAAAATACAGTAAAAACAGTAATATTGTGAAATTTATTTATTCCAGTGACGGCAAAGCTAAATTTTCAGTAGCTATTACTCTAGTCTTTAGTGTCACATGATCATTCAGAAATAATTTTTAATTTGGTGCTCAAGAAACAATTCTTATTATTATTCATGTTAAAAGAAGTTGTGCTGCTTTGTTAAAACAGAAAGTTCAAAAGAGCATTTATGTTATTTGAAATAGATAGATAGATAGATACATAGATAGATAGATAGATAGATAGATAGATAGATAGATAGATAGATAGAATCTTCTTAATGACCCCAAACTTTTGAATTGTAGTGTGTGTATATGTTTTTGTTTTTTTATTTTGTGAGGGAAATTTTATTATTATAGGTATTGTTTGCTTTACTGTACTAAAGAGTGTTCTTTAAACTCTCTAATTGAGTTGTTCTGAAGTACTAAAAGCATGTGTTGAAGGTGCAAGATAAGTGTGAGACAAAAAATGCTATTTTAGAGACCCTACATCCTAACTTCTAAGATGATGATTTGTGTTAAATACTTAGAAATGCATCTAGGGGACATAGTTGGATACCTTAAATGGACACATGTGTTGAATATGAATTATGCAACGCTATCTCACGGCAATTCGTACGTATTTTATGAGGTGGCTAATTTGTACGAATTCGTACGACCTCACTCGTACGATTTTGTACGATTTGGTAGGTTTAGGGGCGGGGTTAGGTGTAGGTCATTCGTACAAATTCATACGAATTGGCAACTCGTAAAATACGTATCAATTTGTACGAGTGAGGTCGTATGAATTCGTACGAATTAGCCACCTCGTAAAATATGTACGAATTGCTGTGAGATCGGGCTGGAATTATGATTGGTTGAGATAGAAGCATCCTGGTTTTGATTAGGATATAAATACTGAGTTAAGACATTTTTTTTCTTTGTCGCACTCAGCAGCCAACATGAATGACTATAGACCATTTTCAGAGACCACTTTTGTCTCATACCTTCACTGAAATGGAAAATTGCCACAACACTATTACAAACTGTCAATATAATAAAATAATTAATGTGATTATTCTGACCAGTTATTTAATTTCAGACTAGTCTGTAGAAAGCAGAATGAGACTACAACAATATCAAATTTAATAACTGTGATAAACACAACATAATTGATAGCACAGGTTAGCATGGTGATGTTGGCAGCTCTTAAAAATACATTTGGTAAAATTCCCTCAAAACAACCCATTGCAGCCCCCTGAAGGTCCCTAGACTCCAGTTTGAAAATCCCTGATCTATTTTTTGTAAAACAATCAACATGAAAACAGCTGTCAGTCCAAGACAAAATAATCAAACATACTATACACATGTAATCCCACACTTTGCCCTGGTCATGAAGAAAGCCTTAGTCTTAGTATTCAATACTGCTTACAATGGGGGAAGTTATTTAAGCAGTTCGACCTAAATGAATGACTACTCGAGTCAGCACTACGTAAATTGTGTGCATTCATGCATCTATCTCATATACATCAGCGTCAGAGACGTGACGAGGTGGTGCTGCGAAAAAACTGACCTGTGCATGTGAAAAACTTGGACTCTCCGACACTCAGCTCCACCTTTTTTAGCGAGATTGACACCTGGAGGACACCTGGAAAACAAAGAAAAAGAGACAGAGAAAGATGAGAGAGAGGTAGCAATCAGGAATTCAGCACACGAACCGCAGGTACAACAAGAGTGCCTCACATGTTCCTGCCACAGAAATCACACCAAACCACAGGCGGCACAAAAAACTGTCTTTGCAAGCAGGAGAGATGAGAGGGTACAGGGAGACTTCTATAAGCCCCCTCCCAATCACTTCAATCAGGCTAGCCAGCCTGGAACATCTAGCACCTGGTACAAAAAAAGCGAGGAAAAGAAAAGGACACAAGACAGACAAAGCTTTGATCTGTCTTTTCTTTATATATTGTGACGAGTCGGCTGCCTCCCCCCTTTCATATCATCACCACCCCGTCCCTTATTCGCCGCCCTTCACCAGGCTCCCGACGGGAGTGGGCGTGTGAGAGAGGAGGGGCGCTGAAACTAGCCCGGTTTGGCGGCGTGTGATGAGGCACACCTGAATTGAATAGGGCCTCATCACCGCCGCCGTTTATATGCCGAGAGCGCCTCTCCTCGGGAGACCGGTCTCTTCCCCCGTGCATGCACGCTGGTGTCCTCGTGGGTCCAGGAAGGGAGCGTTGAGGAATATCCTTCCGCCGCCAGAGATGTGAGCCGTTGGTCCTGCGAGTTCGAATGATGTCGCACCCGTGACACGGCCGTCGGGCCAGGATGCCGGGCCGTGGAGTCCCTCCGGACCAGGAGGGGAGCGCGTGCGGCCACCGGACTCCGTCCCTTTCCTGGACCCTTCCTTCCTGAACACTGCCTTTCCTTCACAACCCCCGAACACGGCGAGGACACCAGATCCCGTTATTTTGGACACTTTTCCCCCTGGACACTTTATTTTTGACATTTCTGTTTAATAAAAGCCTCTCCGAGGCCTGACGCCACACCCACTGTGTCTGTCGTTTGCTCTTCCCGCCACAATATATACGTGGACTGTTCTTGCATTGCATTTCAATCTTAGGAAGGAATCCACTAAGAATGAACTGCACCCACAGGTTGCATCATTTATTTATTTGTATGCATTGTCTGTGTTATTTTAGCAGGCATTCAACAAATTTAAATACATGTGTGGAACATCAGTGGTGTGCAGAAATGGCAGTAACTGTATATTAATACTCTGCCGTTCAAAAGTTTGGGAAATCTCTTACGCTTAAAAAGGCTGCATTTATTTGATCAAAAATACAGAAAAAAATCTGCAATATTGTGAAATATTATTAAAATTTAAAATAACTGTTTTCTATTTTAATATACTTTAAAAAATAATTTCTTCCTGTGATGTTAAGATGAATTTTGATCAGGCATTACTCCAGCCATTTCTCCAGTCTTCAGTGTCGCTCTAATATTCAGTGTCATTCTAATATGCTGATTATCATTGTTGTAAACATTTTTGCAGCTTAATATTTTTTGGAACCTGTGATACCGTTTTCAGGATGAATAAAAGGTTAAAAGAACAGCATTTATTCAAAATAGAAATCATTTCTAACAGTATAAGATTCTAACAATGTAAAGTGAGTGAACAGGAAGAACTCCAAGCACAGGATATCTCTGAGCGGGAACAAAAGGAATGTCTTTGTTTAATCTGTGATCGTAAACTAATAAATGGCCAGCACCTCACTCAAATCGTTGGAACAGCATCCTGTCCTGTTCTCTCTCACATCTCACGAGATCCATAAAACAAGGATAAATTTGAGGAAAAGAACATCTGGACGTCTTTAAAGATGGAACCTTCAGTTTTGTCCCTGAACCGACTTCTCATAAATAAAGTTAGAGTAAGCAACAGTTCAAAAGAACTCTGCGTCTGCAAAATGTCCCGGCGACAGACACTCCCTGGATCCCATGATCGTTTAACACCTAAATTTATGATTTTATCAACAAGGAAAGACTTTTACAAAGCAGATGTCGAAAGTGAATTAGTTTACAGATACATACTTAAAGTGACTTTTATGACCAGCAGACCTCTGCATTCCAAAGAGGAATACCACCGGTCTACTCACTAACGAAACACGCTCTCGTTCTTTAACAGACAAGAAGACTCAAAACTTTTCTTAAGTGTGCATAAAGGACAATTAATAATCGTTGCTACCATCCATGACAATATGTGGCGAAACAATATATATATATTCAAGTACGTATTCAAGTTATGTTTATATAGGATGTCGTTTATAAGCTGCTGTGTTATTGGGATCTGTGATATTATTTTATAATCTTTTGATGGCTAATTTTCCCGATCACTATTGTTAGTTTCACATGTTCGATGTGACTATTTACAATTCAGGATCATATGCATGATGGGTTATCTCTAATCTTTAATTTGAACCCTTTTGTGTGTTTTAACAGGGAAAGCTATTAACGTGTGTGAAATATGCTGAAGTTTGGTTTCATATTAATCGTTATGATAAATGCAACAATTTTGTGTGAATGAAAATTAAGTTTTAGCATCATAAGAAATGTTTATAACACTTTATAGAAATCTGCTAGGATGTTTTTCTCCATGAGACACGTTTTATTAGCAGATAACTCACGCACAGAAAACTGAGCCGTGTGGGCGGGGCTCCGCCCTAAAGGAACAATGTGATTGGTAAAAGCTTCTAGGGGTTGGACAGCATGCCTCCGGTTAAATCACTATGACACAAAGACTTTGCGCTCTCTTCTCTCTTGCTTACGCGCGCTGACTAAAAAGCTCTCACCGCCATTAACACCTGGCCGAGCAGCTGAACATCGAACCAATACTTAGTCAATTTCTGAAGAGAGACCATTTCAAGCCTGAAGCTGACCAAAGAACTCAGAGAAGGACTTCAAACCGCGCCATTTCCGCGTCACCCGGAAAACAGCCTCTTACAAAGGGCTTTCCTTGAAACGCGTCAGACGACGTCACGCCACGAGCCAATCAGCCGCGGAGTTCCCAAAACCCAGGAAAGGAAACGAAAACCATCGATCACCTGAGATCTCACCTTAAGCAAGTACAAACAATTTCCATCTCTTCCTGAACTTGGGTTGCGTTAAATCTTTAAAAGCAAAGATAGAAACGTTCTCTGCTGGTGTAACTTCCTCTACGGAGTTCACGAAATAGCCACAAGGGCTAGACTTAACTTTCTTAAAATTGCTTTCATCCTGCAAGAACGTGTGTGTATGTGTGTATGTGTGTTTGTTAGTATTGTACCATAGAATAGCAATAAACTCCCGTTTCTTTCATCAAAAGAAATCTGTTTTCTGTTGTGTAATTTTTCAGATCAAACAATGTGCTTAGATCTTGTTGCCTATGCTCATAAATTTGCATAAAGTAATATTTGGTTTATTCTATTTGTTGGCCTAAATAAGATAAACTAAATCGTTACAGATATACTGATATTACAAATCGCGGGACGATTGTTAATGAAGTATAAATCTGACGTTTTGATTAATATCAATTAATCATATCAAATCAACCCTAATTTTAATATTTGAATTCCCTACAGCTAAAATTCATAATAAAAGCTTGACCAGAGCTAAAATTCCTTAATAATTGCTACAACAATATGCTTTTTATCAATTTAATACATCCTTGCTGAATAATAAAAAAACTGACCCCAAACTCTTGAACAGTAGTTACAAAAGATTTCTAATTTATTTCTAAGAATAAATGCTGATCTTTTTAATTTTGTATATATCAAAGATCCTGAATAAAGTATCATGTTCAAAAAAATATTAAGCAGCACAACTTTTCCAATAGATCAGCACTGAAGACTGGAGCAACGATGCTAAAAATTCAGCTTTGCTTCACAGGAACAAATTACATTTCACAATATATTAACATACAAAAGAGCTATTTTAAATTGTAATAATATTTCATAATATTACAGTTTTTTCTATATTTTTGATCAAATAAATGCAGCCTTGATGAAAACCTCATTAAGAAACATTAAAACCTAACTGATGAACACAGTGTATATGTATCTATTGCAATACAATTATATGTGAATTCGCATTGAAGCAGATGGGGGTCAAAACTAAATGAAGTAACTCTATTCCATTTTTAGTGTCCATATAGCAAATATGGCTTGGATAATTCATAAAATAATTTGTAAAATTGTTATTTATTTTTTACAATCTTTTTTTAAATTTAAACACATACATATTGTTTTTTATGTTTTATGGTGACATTCCATATCTAATGGTTTTTATACTGTACTAACTGTATTTTCTATCCCCCTAAACCTACCCCTTACACAAAACTTTCTGCTATTTTAGATAAATGGTCAAAAAAGACCATTCTGTATCATTTTCCATTTTATCTGTTTTCCTAATAGGGATTAAAAAAAATCAATAACAATAAGAATCAATTAATATTATTATTAGTCACGCTTCCATCTTTAGTAACTTTATTTCATTTAATATACACTCATAAACATTAAATATTAATTATAAGATTCATGAGTAATAATAAATAAATAAAAATAATTAATTTATAACCTGATTTTCCTTGTCTTTAAGTTAACACTTCATTGATACTGGCTTCAGATACTTGCCATTGCATTGGAGGTTTAAATATGTTCACTTTTTACTTGTTATTAGTCATGTCTTTCTGAATAAGTCATTCCACATTTGTCTTCCCCATAGTGACCTCGGGTGTCACACATCCACTTTTATTGTACTGTACTATAAGCAGCTTGAGCATGCTGAATAAGTCCTATCGTGTTGTGTGCATTAAAGAAATATGTTCATGCGAGTTTGGAACGACACGAGGGTGAGTTATTGGGAAGATTTGTTCCTTTAAAAGTTCTCAGTACCAGATGAAATCACCATGTTCTTCTAACCACAGAGCCAATCATACGGAGAGGACAGTGGGAGGTCCGGGTTTCCTTGTTAAAAGCGGTCTGTGAATTTGTGACTCAGGTAGAGGTGAGGGCAGCGGACCGCATATGAATGAGAAAACGAATGCATGCAGAAGCTGAAGCATGAATGTGCAGACAAACTCCTTGAGCCTGAGGTCTTTCTGTTTACCCGAGAATGACCAACTCAAGTTCCTTTTTATGATTTTCGCACATTGGCACGCAAGAGTCAAGAGCAAACTGGACACACGTACACACTCACGAATGCACAAAGAAACACACACTGACGGAGCTCATGGGGGAAGCACTGGCATCTGGCGTAATGATTAATTACAGCACAGTGGGGCTGGAGCTAGTCATCTGGATGGAGACAAGTCTGAGGGTATGTGAGCTGCTGCCCGTAGCAACCAGAATATAATTACTCCCCAAGACTACTTCGAAAAAAAAACAAAACAAGCCTTCTCATTACTTTTTTTTTTTCACTTATCGTACTGTTCAAACAATATTACATATTTGATCTCACGAGCTAACGAACAAAATGACTCAACACTGTACGCTTTGAGTCGAGTACTTTACCACCTGTAATCAAAGCGCCTGTATCTCACATTCATAAAACATTGGCGAGGGAGGATGTTTCTTAAGCAGACTCGCACTCCTGGAACACATTTCCATGCGTTTGATTTCTCCTAAAGCAAAATTCACCTCCAGAAATTTCAGTCAAAGAAAATGTGTCACAATCTGTCAAAGAAAATGCATAATTCATGGACATAAACATTGATCTAGTAAATTCTGCACACGCGTGTAACAGATAGACAAGTATACAAATGAGCCCCTAAAAAAACAAACCAGCCTATAAATGGCAGAGGTAGATTATTTGTATTTTTGACTGAAGTTAATTTTAAAGAAAGTTATTTGAATGTATATACTATGTACAGTTCATTTTTTTTAAATCAGGATGTTGATTTTAAAAAATGTAATATTTATTATTTTATTTTTTAAATTAATACCTTTATTCAGCAGGAATGCAATACATTTCTCAATTGTTACATTGTTATTTTAAATGAATGCTGCTCGGTGAAATTTAAGTAAATGCTGGCATAACAGTAATACATTACAATTTAAAATACATGAAAAAAGTAAGTTATTTAATTTGTAATAAAATTACACCATCTTACAGTTTTTACTTTTTTAATCAAATAAAGCAACCTTATGAGCATTAAAAACTTAATTCAAACACATGAAAGAAAAAAAAATCTTACTGACTACAAATTTTTAAACAATGGTAGTGCACATAATTAACTTAATAATAATAATAATATTATATATATATATATATATATATATATATATATTTTTTACAATTAACCATAACATATATATTCTGACATACTCTCACCTGCCTGTTTTATCTCATGCTGAGATCTCCTAGTTTGAGTTCTGATAGCATGTGAGGTTATCTTTGACAACTTCCCTCGCAGCCAGAACTGGAACTAAATGTAATTAAAGCAATTAATTACTTCACACTCACACGAGAGTCGGTTCTCTGATTAAACCTAACTGTCTGTCAGCCAAATAATCTAATTAAACTGATATGAATCAAAAGTCATTGGAGCAAAAATAGAGAACACCAGTTTTTTCACCAATTTACGAGCTGAGATAATAAAAAGACAAACAAAAAAGACACTATTGACAAATCAGGCCACCAATAGAGAAGATAAAAACTTTCTGGCATTAAACACATCTATTTCAAGCTGTGGAACAAGCGTGTTCTGATGGTAGAGCGCAGCTCTGTGAAACGGAAAACGGAAGAGCGCGGGAGTTGTAGAGATGAGGTGCCAAAGCAATTAGATGCGCAAATGGAGAGAGCCAGCCACAAATGTGCAGCCTGTGCCAAAATAAATAAGTAATGCCCCAAAATATCAATACCTGCCAAAAAACAAAAAGAAAAAATTACTGAGACACAGCAGCAACAAAGTTCTGTAATGATAACTAAAAGCCGGAATGCAAAGCGCATGGGTCCGACTAATAATATTTGTTCACGCGGGACCCCAGACCAATAAAAACAGTCTGAAATCAATGGACGCCTGAGGTGCAGACATAACTCTCTGCTTTACTGTAATTTTGTGGTTTGTTTGTCATTCCGAACAAAACGCCTGTGTAGAAAAAGTGAGTTAGCGCTAATTAAGCAGGCAGCAGTGCAAAGCCCCAAGGCTGAGCGGCTACACATCAGTCATTTAACAGTCCACTATGGAGCACTATTCTTCCTCACTGCTACTGAGATCATTCGGATCTTTAGAATGAATCGGTCCAACTGAATCACAAGAAAACTGTCTGAACCTGATGCTGTTTGGCTAATGTACCCCAAGACAGACCCACACCCTTCTTAAGGATTATCATGAAGATGGTGGGGACCTCAAAAAAAATAAAAAATAAAATAAAATGAATAAATAAATAAAATAAAACAAAAAAATAACAAAATACGAAAAGCTATATAAAATAAAATATATATTTTTAAACATAATAAAATAATAACTGGAAGTAAGCTGGCAAAATATGACTAATTTTGAACAGCTCTAAATAAAGAAAGATGCTTTTGACCCTAGATTGATGTAGTTTTGGCAACTACCAGCAGGGGGTAACATGGGAAAAGCCCAAAGAAAGTACATTCACACTTGAAGAGAGCTTGGGAGAAAAATGTTTGTTACTTATGTGACACACACACACACACACACACACACACACACACACACACACACACACACACGTCTGGTTTGCTATCCTTGTGGGGACTCTCCATAGGCGTAATGGTTTTTCTACTGTACAGACTGTATATTCTATTGCCCTACACCAACCCTACACCTAAACCTACCCCTTACAGGAAACTTTTTGCATTTTTAGATTTTCAAAAAACTTCATTCTGTGTGATTTATTAGCTTGTTTACCCGTGGGGACCTGAATTTAGGTCCCCACCGTGACACAAGTCCCCATGAGTCTGTGTATATTCAGGTTTAAGTCCCCACCGGAATATAAAAACAGGTACACACATATACACACATATACACACACACACACACACACACACACACACACACACACACACACACAAAAACAAATAAAAAAACAAAAAAACAATCAGAAACTAAGTAATACTATTTAACTATATTTAGTGGATTTAGTTAAACTCACTTTTAGTGAACCACTGAATCTATTCTTTGACCTGATTCATTTAAAGAAAGGATTAGATGGTCTTCCTAAGTTAACCTCACACCAAATGGGGGAAAAAAATCATACATTACTTGTAAACTGACAGCAACATTGACTCACTTGTGCAATCTTATTTTCACACCGTGTAGATAGAAATATATGTGGTTTGAAAAGTTGTCTTTCTTCACTGCAGGCCTCCCAATTTAAGTGGTTCCTCTTTAACCTCTCTTTCCACAGTCTGGACCTGTCCACCTTGTCTGAAGGAACCGCTGGATGGTATTGGGCATTTGCACGGCTCTTCCTCCCCTGAGATAAGACTGGATTCTACCACAGTGCTAAATGAAGTGCTAGAGAGAGGATGGCTACATTGCTCCCTCTCTCCCCCCGTCTCTTTCTGTGCATTCCCTTGCACCCGAAATGTCAGAGTAAATGACTACTGAGAGATCTCTTTCTGTCCTCTCTGCCTGCTTACATCTCTCTCAGAGGAAATAGAAATGACCAAGGTGTAAGATACCGATAACCGACATACTATGCGCTACACATGGAAGCAAAGTTAGTGGTTTAGCAGAGACTAGATGTAGTTAGAACCTTTGGGATCTGTTCAAATCAAATCCTTCGGAGCAAACCGAACCCCAAAAATCATCTGGGGATGAGCATTTTCCCAAAAGCGCTATCTAATTATGTTTCAAACCAGCTCTGAAAGTCGCCAAAATAGATTCGAGCGGCAAAGGAAAGGGTCAAGCTCTTGTGAAACGCTCATAAACAGAGGCAAAGGAGAATTGAGCACGCACTTCTTCTCTTCGAGGAACCTACTGGGGTTTGTAGGTTAAGATTTCATTGTGCAGAAATTGAATCAGACTCTCCGTCTAGTCCGTGAGAATTTATTATCATGGCGGAATTGACTTGACACTGGCTGACCTGCTTAAATAAGGAAGATGTGAATGAGTTGAATTCAACTCTTCAGGCTGACAATGCGGCCAGTGCGACTGGTGTATGGAGAGGGACAAGTCTTATCTGCTTTAACTCAGTGGCTGTGTGCTTGAATGCAGGACGAATGCTCATACAGAAGCCAATCAAGTTCTGAATGCATGTAAAATCCTTCTCTTATGTGGAATGACCTGAACCCACAAAGAAGATGCTGTGACCAAATGTGCTTATTCAGACCAGATGACCTACCATTAACTTTTTTTTCAAACTCGTCACAAATATTGACAGTTTTGCCAGGCATCGTTTTACAAATGTTCTGCAATTAATGTGTTTACGATCCAGAGAGACTGCAGAGAGATGTCAGGCTATATTTACTTTCTTTTGTATTGAATTCAGATTCAAATTAGATTATATGTGATATACAGAGAGGGACATGTTGGAAATGTTAATTGTTTTCTTTCTACCCGCTGTCTGGGTCCTGCTGTGTTAATTAAATGCAGACATCACTTCTTGTGTGATGAGAGTTGCCTTTTTTCTTCGTGTGATATTAATCTGACAGAAGGGCAAACATGAGCAGAGAAAAGGGAGAAAACAAAAAACTCAGAATGATTTAAAGAGACCATTCATAGCCATTCCCAAAGGATCCCTTCTGACTGAACCTGAAGTCTTTTACCAAGGTCCCAGTTAACTGGAGCCTGACCTTACAGTTTGTGTGGCACATTTCGGCATGAACTATTTTGTGAACTTGTCACAATGTGATGCTGGCTTTGCAAAAAGGCTGTTTTTTTTTTAAAGACAGGAAAGTGAACTATATTTCAACACGTAAACAAGAACTGTTAGTCATTTCACTTGTGAAAAGGTTAGTCAATCATAAAAGGTAATTTTGGCTCATTTTGGTTGTCAGTTTACACAGAATTCCTAAATGTATATGCAGCAAAATCAAAGAAAGAGTGAAAAATAATCATATAAGATTTAAATATCGTGAAAAAATTACATGCTACGAGTGTTGTGCTGTAAGTACATAGGCCTATATTAAGTATTGATACTCATGAGTTCCATCTCAAGTGCTCCAAACTCATATGACTTTCTTCTTTTCAATGCAAAAGGATATATTTATCAAAAATGTCCAAACTGCTATTTTCCAAGAAATCTGGTCTATCTGGTCTCCGATAAGCAAAAAAACCCCCCCAAAAAAACACATGAGTTTAGTGTTATTATAGTTAATTAAAACAGATTTTGTTAACTATAATATATATATATATATATATATATATATATATACACAAAATTACTAAAATACTAAAATCAATAAAACTACAACTGAAATAAACTTAAATAGAAATATTTAAAAAGCAAATAAAATGACTAAAATTAACAAAACAAACTAAAAATAAAAATACAAATAAAAGCTAATTCTAAATATTTGGTAACACTTTACAATAAGGTTCCATTGGTTAACACTGAACTAACAATCAAAAATAATTCTGAAGCATTTATCAATCCTAATGTTAATTTGAAGAGTTTGGTTCCAAAACACGATAAATCCATTTTGATTAATTTGAGAAAAAATGTGTTTTCTTTACCAAGAAAGTGGCAAGATGAAAACCACTATTTTCGGTTTCAAACTTTCACATAGCATCTTTAGGTTATAATAACATTACAAATTCAAATCCATATTTTGATTTTCAAAGATTTATAATAAACACTGATTATTTTTTTCCCCCAAAATACAATAAATCCAATTTAGGGCTGCACGATAAATCGGATGTGATTGTCATGCGTATCTCATCAGTAAAGCCGGTTCTGTGATTAGCAGTAAATCTCCATCATGTTCTTTCAGATGGAGCTGCATTTAATACACAGAGCCGTAGATCACTGACAAGCTACGCAATATCGCGTTCATAATCGCAGAAGAATCGCATTCGATTATGAATGTGTATTAAATGCAGCTCCATCTGAAAGCAGGTGATGGAGATTTACTGCATGACAATCACATGCGATTTATCGTTTTGTTTGTTTGTTAATCACAAAGTACAAAGCAGAAGAGGAAAACTAGGATGCCGAGTGTATTGTAAGCGCCGCCATTATTGTTTACGATGCGTGGAATGGTGCGCTGTCATTGGTTGAGCAGATATATCTCGTTCTGCAGAGAAGGAAGACTGGGGCTTGCCACGGTTTGGAAAAAAAGGGAGAAAATGTGACAGAATAACACGTCAGATATCGCAATTTGCGTAAAATTAAAAATGGACTTTTCAATACCGACCAGATTCAATACTGATTTTGGTGGAAACTCAATTTTTTTTAAAAATGGCGTTTATCGCGTTTTGGAACCAAACTCTTCATTGCAACATTTACTAATACATTATTAAAATACAAAGTTGCATCTGTTAACATGAACAGATTACTAACTAACATTAACATAATAATAAATTCTGTAACAAATATAGCTATTGCTGTGTATTAGAGAATTTTGGTTAATGCATTAACTAATAGGAACTTATTGTGAAGTGTTACCAAAATATGAATAAATACTACATAAATAGTATATAAATAATATTAAAATAACACCGCATGGGTTTGGAAAGAATAGTATATAAATAATATTAAAATAACACCGCATGGGTTTGGAAAGAATATAAGGGTAATGACAGTATTTTCATTTTTGGGCGTACTGTTCCTTTAACGTAACGCAATATAATTCTGTGCCCCGTTTCCTTATTCTAGAGTTGAAGACAGATTGACTTAAGCTGTCTCCTCTGTAGACACACTGTTGATGTCTCACACAGTCTTCAATACTGTCAATCAGTCTGTGCCAAGAGGACTGTGCTATTTGTCAGCCCCAAACAAACAGTGAGGAATGCTCACCACGCTTGTGTAGCACTGACACAAATAAATACATTTCTCTCTTCACTCTTCAATCTTCTTTCTCACACCCCACCGGCGGTCTATCACTTCAGCCCTCCTCAAAAATGAAACCTGTCACGCCGATACATTCCTTTATCCCCTTCAACTCGCTTCCATGTCCGTACAGCAAAAGACCCCTCAAAGTCGTCCTCCTGCAATCTGCCTAGTGGCTAAATGATAAATATCCAAATGTGCAAGTGTTTTCCTCATTGTAACTGTAATTGAACAGTTTGTAGAACATCAGAAAGGAAGGGATGTAAACACAGTGTGGCAGTGTGTCGGCACTCCCAGCAGATCCAGTGCTATGTCACACACTCCCCCGTGCTGGGACGCTGTCAGTAAATATTAATAAGCCACTACATCAACCGAGGGTGGTCCCCTGTCACCAGATTAGCATAATCAGTGCAGTTAAAATGGCCGCCCTCCTCCGAGCAGGGGAGGATAATGACACTGACTGAGCGCGCCCTCACAAGGGCTGTGATATACAGCAAAGTCACCGGATCCCGTGCCGTCGCTGTGTGATTTGTGGAGCGGGGACTTGCAGGGGATGAAGGAGGCCTCTCTGGGATTGAGCGGTGTGCCAATCATCTTGGACACTGATTGGATGAAACGCAGACCGGCCCTGTGGCGCAGGCTCAGGTTACGTGAAATGTTTGTTTTTGTCTACACTGATTGCCAGTTTGATTTCAGTACGAGCGGTCGGCCAATCAGAGGGGTGAACAACTTAGAACCCTGGGAAAGGCTAAGGAAGGGTCATCAAAAGAGATGAGATCATCATCATGGAGAGGACTGACACAGTTTAATATGGAAAACCTGATTAGTGTGTTTATTCCTGCATCAATTAAGACTTTGATGAAATTTGAAAGTTCAATAGTTGATTTTTCCACTTATCAAATGCTTTAAGCATGCAAAATCATTTCAGACATTACATATACGGCCAACAGGATATAATATCATGCTCTACACTTCTGTCCTGTAATAAATGATAGGCTAAATAATAAATATACTACAAAAAGTTAATGGTAAGAAAATAATATTTTTATTCAGCCAGAATGCATTACATGCCGTTCTTTCTATTCATCAAAAAATCCTCCATAAATAAATAAATAAAAATAAAATAAAATAAATAAAAAATACAGAAAACATATCAAGCAGGACAAACTTTTTCAAAATTGACAATGATAAAAAATGTTTGAGCGGCAAATCAGCACATTAGAATGATTTCTAAATTATCATGTGACACTGAAGACCGAAGTAATGGCTGCTGAAAATTTAGCTTTGCCATCACAGGAATAAAGTAGGTTTTAAAATGCTCATTTAAATACTAATTTATCAATTATAATCTTGACACAGTAACATTGGCTCAACCAATGGTGTGAATTTGAGGCAGGACAATCTGTTCATCCAAAGAGTGGTAGATGGAGGAAGTATTAAAAACCTGTGTGAAAACATGTCATTATTTTTGCGTCTGGTATTTCAGAAATAACATACTTCACTTTTAAAAGGGTATTCAGAGAAAAAGCTATACACATGAAAAACAACTGGGTGTTTCCTGTGACACGAACAGAGAACGTTGAGCTCTACTTTATGCAAAAATAAAGCAAAACTATAGAGAAACTACCAACTAGAGTGCAAATAGTGATGCACAGCCTGATACAGTTAGTGGCCATAAGGAGTAATGAAAAGGAAACAAAAAAACTATGTTATGTTTGATAATCTAACCTGTACTGGCAGACATTCCACTACTTAGCACACAGCACTTTTTAGATGCAGTGTATAACAGAAGAAACCCTCGTGTTACTAGTCTGAAGCAGCAGGGGGGTGTTAAGATCTGATTACAGCATTCACACGCAGGGCCTGATGGTGAGAGAAGGATTTCCTGTATGTTTTTGTTGTATTTGCAGCAGGATTAGGCAACATAATGTGACTATTCTCAAAACAATGAAAATGTAGTCAGAATTAATCTACAAATATCCAGACAGAGGGAAATACACAGATTGATCACTAAACTATTAGTACATAAAGCAAAGTAATAAAACATTAATTTTATTTTTACATGTTCATTTTTCATAGCAACATCAACCAAACTGCACATTCCCATTAATCACCATTACATTTTAATGAGTTATCTAGCATAAAAGAAATATTATTCTTGACTCCATGCGCAAGAACAGCAAACTGTGAGTAATGTGGTGTGGTGCAATTATGTTTGCTAGCTAAGGCTGTTATTAGATATTTTGACTTGATCTTCAACCCTAAATAACTGGCATGCAACAACACTGGGTCATGGGTTATTCATATTTTTCCAGTAAGATAATGTGATTTTCAGTAAATGTGACACAAAGTGTATCACTAAGAGAATTCACTCATCTACTCGGATGGATGGATGGATGGATGGATAGACAGACTGAATGATAGATCAGCTGATAGATAGATAAATAAAATGATAGATAGAGTGATGGATGATGATCAATTGAATGATACATTGATTGATAGATAAATAGAACAACAGATAGATAGATAGATAGATAGATAGATAGATAGATAGATAGATAGATAGATTTCTTTAAGGACATCCTTAAGATTTTTAAAGGACATCCCAGCGCTCATCTCAGGAGAAAGGTATCAACATCTGAGTGTGATATGAAATAGAATATACACTGTTATCTTAGAGGCATAATTACCCTCTGTGAGCAGCTCGCTACAGGAGTGACCCAGGCCATACGGAAAACACAAACTCATCTTCGACACTTTATTGACTCTGTGCTGCGGGGGCTGCATCCCTTTCCATAAAGGAAGGTGTTTGCTTGAGCGCAATATCTCCAGCTGAAAACACCTGCCCAGCAACAGCAGCAGAGACCATGGAAACAGTCGGCAGTCTGGGATATGTCCTCAGCTTATTATAGAGCAGTGAGAAATTGTGGTATTTATAGTTGATGGAGCTTCCTTCTTAGTTATTTCTCTCTCTTTTTTTTTTTTTTTTTTTAACGGGACCAACCAGTGAGACTGTTGAAGTAGATGTTGCTCACTCTTTCCTCATAATCTTGAGGATTTAATATAATCCTCAACTCATCACCGCCGACAGCTGAGTGGCTGTGTGCATAAAATACTGTCTCTGCCCTGATTCTGCTTTTACTGGTTCCATCAAAAATCTTTACAGCGCTGTTTTCCGAGCTGTGAGTTAACTAGGCAGAAAATAGGAAAGACCAAACAAACAAAGCACAGTATGCCGCCAATCAAACCGCATGATCAAACAGGATCCGTGTAAGACTGCATCTTTGCGAGAAATGCAGGGATATGGTGTCCCAGAAAATCGTAATGAAGTGGCGAGGTTGTCAAGAGACTACACTCAACAGCTGCCGCTTTTGTTATGATCCAACAAATCTGAGAAGCATATGAATATTCAATTATATCATTCTTAATACAAGACACAATTAAGTGGAGTTAAATTTGCATGATGTGCTGAAATGGCTGAGAAAACAAGCAGTTATAAGTATAAAATCAAGTAGAGGAACCAAATTAAAAGCACACACATGAAACCTCACTTAATATAGCAGAGTTTCACTGAATTACATGACAAACCAAAATTTAAGTTGTGATCTATTTCAACTTAAATTTGATGTATATTAGATGTATATTAGTACATTTTGGATAAGTTCTAACCAAGTGTAAACTGAGTAATTTTGTGGACTGAATAAATTGTCACGCAAAATGCAACATTTCATGACAAAAATCAGTTACGTTTTAAAATATTTCGGTAACACTTTAGTATAAGGACCAATTCTCACTATTAACTAGGTGCTTATTAGCATGCCTATTATTAATATATGCACTGTTTATTAGTGCTTATAAAGCACATATTCTGCATGACCATATTCTACATCCCTAATCCTACCCAATACTTAAATTTAAACAACTACTTTAATAACTATTAATAAGCAGCAAATTAGGAGTTTATTGATGCAAATGTCGTAGTTAATGGTTTGTTAATAGCGAGAAATTTACCTTAAATTAAAGTGTGACCAATATTTCTTACACAAAGACAAAAGCCATTCACATTTTGTCAGCAGAAATGTCAAATTCTAAACCTAAAACTGATTTTGTGCATACAATTCAGACAAATTCACAGTTTTTACACTGCATTTTTATCAATAAAAATTCTGCATCACACAACATGTTCACAAAATACTACGTCTCCAAAATTAGTCCCAAAAAGGAAGGATAAAACTTAAATGCAACAAACAAATCACTGAAAACCACTCAAAAATAAGGTTTAACAATGCCCGTGGGCCCATAATAATCCCAGTAGGATTATAGCAGGATCAAATATAAAATAATTAAATGTAAAGAAAAGAATCTGATTAAAACTACTACAATGTGCTGAACATCAAAATGAACAAAACATGAATGGAGCTTAGATTTGATGTACATCACTGTACTCTGTATTACTCTACTACATTTAATATTCTTCTAGAACAAAGTTCAAAGAGAAATTATAAACCATAAGAAATGAGATCAAATATAAGGGAAGAGAAGCAAACAATATAAAGTATATAAAGTAACACTGAAGACCAGAAATAAAGGAACTAATCAAAGCGCACACATACAGCAAAGAATAAAAAATGGTAAGTGAAACGAGATAAGAAAATGCAATTTTTTTTTATATTTAAGGGATCCAATTAATGCGAATGTCCATCAGGTTATATGTTGGAAGAGGTAAAAGGCCTAAAATCTGTTTTCCATGTAAATTGTGAATCGAGACTTGGTTAAACCACATAGGAAAACACACTATGAGGTCAAAAGTAGGAAAATGGAGCAATGGGGAAGACAAATGTTTTTATGTTACTGCATCAATACACCCGTCACCTCCATGGCAATAAAATGGTCTCTCAAATGACACTCTGTTGAAGACTCACTAGGCTCTGTTATTGTCACACCTGCCTAAGTGTCACTTATCGTGCTAAAGAACTAATACACCATACTGTTCCTCTCCTCCATGTAGGACTTGTGACGTTAAGCCATCAGGGTAACAGAATGTCTATTTAACCCCATATGTAACCCAGTGTGGCTCTGAATAACTGAAGAGTCTCACCACCTTAAATAGACTTTGAAGCTGTAAATGGATGCTTGGCTTGCAAGTTGCGTGTACAGTTTTGGGCCAGTGTTCAGGACAAACGGTCAATCCATCAGGCTAATAGAGAGAGAGGAGAGTGAAGGAGAGCGGGTTGCGGGTTTCTGACGGCGCTCCGGAACGCTGATGCACAGCAGCGTGTGACGCACAAGGCCACATTCATCCATCTTCTCTCCACACAGGGCCAGAAAATAGGAGTTTCTACATAATTTTCTGTCATGAGGTTTCAGAGAAGCAGTATGCAGGCACTAAATTAAAGTGATGTATACAGTAACAAAACCGAAATCACAAGTATTAAGGGCAAAGTGTTAACAAGTACAGTATATAATCAAGTGACGTGAGTCCTACAGCTAAAACTATAGTGCAATCTAAGGCCTCTATACGTCGTTATCAATCAACATCATCAAACAATTTTCCTGAGACATTTATGTCTTCTGCCCCCTGGTGGATTATCAATGCCCTGTCTACCATTGTGTCCATGTCTTTTTGTTTGGAAATCTTTGCCAATTATGATACAAAAGCGACTTTTATATTGTTACTGATATTTCAAAAATAATACTTAGTGGAATTAGGCAACTCATGCTTACTTAATATTTCAAACATTGTTATTTTACAGATGTTCAGGGTATATTTATTTTCAATTATCACTGCAATACATTTCATGATGTATTTTGCCCACTGCAATAATTAAAGTGCCCCTGTTATGGTAATGAAAGGTTCATATTTTGGTTTTGGGAGTCCCGAACAATAGGTTGACATGCATGCAAGGTCAAAAAACACTTTCATTGTCTTTACTTGCTCAACGACTTCCAAACGATTCGCTCAACGACTCATTTTTCCAAACCCCTGCCAGTGCTGCTTTGTGGTACAGCTGTTACCAGGGAAACAGCTATTTTCCAAAAGCTGCACCTAGTGGCAAAGAATGAATTTGCATTTTCATTCAGACCAACGCCAAAAGACCAACAAGTGGGTGGGCAATATGCTAATGTTTCGTGCTGACATCAACATGAAACGGCTTGGGATTTGTTTAAAAAAATGACTCATTTCAATGATTCAGAGTCGACTCTTTCTTTTGAGAGACAATAACTTTATACAAGGTGCACTTTCAGATTTAAAACTTTGCAGAATATTTTCATTCACTTAGAGCTGTGTTACACATTGCATGAAAGGTAATTTTCAAAAATCCATAATAGGGGCACTTTAAACCATTAAATCAGTTAAAATGTGTAGTGTTGTAAAGGCAATTAAAAATACAGATACTTGTATTTGAAAAACAACTATGCAAAAATAAATGTATAACAACAACAACAACAACGACAATTATTATTACTGATATTTGTATATTTATGTTGGCATAATTGCTTTTGCTTTAAGTTGTTTTGTATGTGACTTCAGGCTTTTATTATTATTTTTTTATTAGCATTCAAAAGTCTGGTCACATTCAACTATGAACAAAAAATGCAATTCAACTACTACTACTACTACTACTACTAATACTACTACTACTACTAACACATGTATTTTATATTATATTATATACATGTATTTACTGTAGCAATAACAGTAAATTATGTATAATTACAGTAAATTTTGTATAATTATGTATAATTAAGTAACTATCCCTAAACCAAACCATAACCCTAACCTTAACCCTATAGTAGGTACATGTAGTTAATTAATATTACTCAGAATATTACTTAGTACTTATTTGGGCAATTATACTGTAACAACGACACAGTAAAATAAAGTGTAATAATAATAATAATAATAATAATAATTATTATTATTATTACTTATTACTACTATCAATCCCTCCCTCCCTCCAATCCTTCCTTTCATCCATCCATAAAAAACAAACAAATAAAATAATAATAATAATAATAATAATAATATTATATGTATTATTACTACTACTACTACTACTATCCATCCGTCCTTCCCTCCATCCATCTCACTATTATATCCTGCATGAATTGTTCATTTTATCCTCAATGCATATGGAGCTACTGCACACAGAAGAAAATGTCCTTTGAATCACGAAGAACAAATGAGTATCAAAACTGGAAGAGAGACAGCATCAGCCCCACCAAGAGCACTAAGATACCGTGACAGTTTCATTTCTCTGTTTTATTAACCGTTCCAGCCGCCCTCCCTGAGACGGATATTAGCAGTAAAACCTACGTTATCTCCGATACGACGCCTCCTCTTTTATTTACCATCTCTCAGTCCACAGTGTCTCAGGGGACGAGGCTGAGCGGAGGGCCCATGCGGCACTGAATCATGAAGCAGACAGGCAGATCTCACTTCTGACACTTGTATCAACCCATCAGTTGGCCCAGAAGCATGGGAAGGCATGCACTGAAACAAAGCAGGAGTGAATCACTGAGAGCTTCTTTAGCTCCTTACACCATCAGGTACAGCGTTCTGAAAGAAAAGCTATTTATAAAACGGCCCATGGGAAATCGAATCGCACTCCGAACCTCTCTGGAACAGGTGTGGCGGTTTAATAAAGCGAGCAGGCGCAAGAGAAATCGGAAGTCATGGATCAAATAGATCCAGTATTCCAGATGCATGAAAGATAATGCAGTGGCAACAGACCATATGTCAGCAGGAAAAAACCTCTTCAACAACGTCCAAAATGCCAGAATGCCAGAAACTTGAATAGAGGTCGACCAATATGTCAGTTTTACAGATTAAATGCTGCTGATAGCTGCTAAAGAAGAGAGAAAAGCCAAGGTATGTATACAGTACACATTATCACTGCACATTCACGGTACAATAAACCATTTAAATATGCCACCATTTCTTAGAGGACTGCTAAAGTTTCACCTATTCAATTCTTACAAATTCAGACTATGTTGTGTTGTATGGAGTGTTCATTTTGCAAATTATTTTGATCTGAAGTACAGTTACATTTACAGTTTGGATGAAAAAGAAAAGCTGCAAAAAGTTGTTTGGACTTATTAACAATAATACAGTAAAAACAATAATACTGTGAAATATTATTACAATTTAAAGTAACTTTTCTATCGATTCTATTATTTATAATGGAATTCTGTGTATTCCTCTGATGGCAAAGCTGAATTTTTAGCAGTCTTCATAAATCATTCTAACATGCTGTTTTAGGGCAAGACACATTTCTTATTATGTTGAAAATAGTTTTGCTTCTTAATATTTTTGTGGAAATTGCGATAAATTTTTTTCCAGGATTTTTTTAATTAATAGAAAAGAACAGCAAAATAGAAATCTTTTGTATGGATCAAATTAATGCATCTTTGCTTTCTTAAAAAAAACAAACATTTTATTTAATAATAACAACACATTTTCATGGTTAAATTCATTACTGAAAAAAAAAAAAGTTTTTCAGTTAAAAGTTGTAATTCTCCTTCAAACCTGTGCTAACTAACCTTCATGCCACTGGACATGAACGGTTCGAGTATGACAACATATTTCCTGCAATGATGTTTGGCTCATGCAAATATAATGCGTACACAGACACAGTCACACTAATGTAAACACACACACACCCCTGTGGTTCTGCCGCAACATTCCCTAAACGTTATGCAAACATGTAGGTAAGCTACACAAATAAGCCAGCTGTGACAGAACATTAATACAATGCCTGGCAGGGGAATATAAAGCACCGTGAGAGAGTAATGTTGATAAGACCTCATGTTTATGGCATAATTACACCCCATAGTGTCCCTGGTTAATAATTATGAGCTGTGAAACCAACTATTCTCACCAATGTGTAATTAATGATGACAACAGACTCTTTCCCTGTGGCAACCTATGTCCCTCTTCATCACTCTGAATTATGTGTCACGGCCTGTGGGAGATTGTTTATGGAAAGCAAAAATCTAAAACATACATGAATCAAACAGAGGGGACAGCGAGGGAAAAGTAATCAAACTATGAACGCCCGAAAAGGGAGACCGAAAGAAAGAGGCATTGTTTTTAAAAAGTCAAGAAAACAGATCTCACTTCATGAGGAGATGAAAAGCTACTCTTCTCGGTGGATCAGAGGATCTCTAAAATGCCAAGTTCGTGTTCAATAATGGATAAAGTTTCAGGCGTTCACCTAACAAAATTACCCACTCTGCAAAAGTGCATGTATTTTTAATAAAACCCAAATACAAGCCTCTTGTGATAGCCCACAACACATCATGTTTAATAAGCGCCACATCCCCAGGCATTTAACAGCACAGACGTCAATTATTCATTCTAAACCGCCTACTTGGAGATCTCTATGTGCATTTCTGAGCATCTCTGAATCAATGACATTCTCTGCGAGTCGTTTAGACTTCTGAACAGAAACCATCACCTTATTACAACCCAGACACTTACAACGAATAGGCAATTGGCAGCTCAAACTACAGTCACTTTAAATGCCAGCATTTACTTGCTGAAATTCAAGCCGTTAACCTGTGCTGGCCTTCCGAGACTATACACTCTACCCAAAACGCATTGATCTCTGCTGGGATGGGATGTGCACTGCCAGTACTGAGAAATGGAAGAGAATAAATGAAAAGAGGTTTAATAATAACTGAATCGATTCTGAATTTAATGAAAATGTGCCTTATCAGCAGTGCTGTGCCAAGTCTGGGCTGCTACAATAAGCCTAGAGTTCCCTGTGGCTGTAATGTAGAGCATGCTAAAGAATGGCTGGTCATCTTAAAGGTGCACTCAGTCATTTTTGGCTAATTAAAAAAGTTTTACACATAAAGAAATTAATAGAACTTAGGTGCTGAATATCAATCAGAAATATGATTAAAATGAAATCACATGAGATGAAGACTCAACTAGTATCAGTCTTCTTGAAAAAGCTGTTTTATTCTTGCGGTTGCCACTGAGTTAAAGGGATAGTTCACCCCAAAATGAAAATTCAGTCATTAATTACTCACTCTCATGTCCTTCCAAACCCTTAAATTCATCTTCGGAACACAAATTGCGATATTTTTCATGAAATCCGAGAGCTTTCTGACCCTGCATAGACAGCAATGCAACTCAAAATGTTCCCAGGCCCAGAAACATAGTAAGGACATAGATAAAATAGTCCATGTGACCATGTGTCCATTTGCGCACAAAGAAAACAAAAATAACGACTTTATTCAACAAGTCTTCTCCTCCAAATCACATATTCCATCACTATCAAGAGTACCACGACACATGCATTTCAGTTGCATTGCTGTCTATGCAGGGTCAGAAAGCTCTCAGATTTCATCAAAAATATCATAATTTGTATTCCGAAGATGAATGAAGGACTTATGGGTTTGGAACGACATGAGGGTGAGTAATTAATGAAAAATTTTTCATTTTTGGGTGAACTATCCCTTTAATGTGTTATAGCTCACCATGTCATGCAATTGACAGATACTACTTAAAAAAACAGTGGGAAAACACATAACACAGCTACAACACTGCAAAATACCTACAGGGAAAGTGCTTGTGGCAGACCGTTCACGTAATAAGGTAGCTAGCACTAATAAGGTAACACAAAAAAATCTTTTAGGACTAGGCCTACACGTAAGAATGTCTTAATGTGGATGAAGAAAAAGATAAAAGCAAAACAAGCAGCTGTGGTGTGAAGCAGCACGAAAACATCCAGGCATACATCCAGGCCAACAGGTGTCAGTATAAAAACCAAACCACCTGTAGCCTACTATTGGGCCACTACACTATGCAAGAGAGCAAAAACACATCAACTAAAAGTTTCAGGTGAGCTCAAGTGTGACTGTACTGATTTTGTATGTGAGCCACGAGGATGTGATTTATGGTTTTGAGCTAAGCAACAAACAGTGATGGTTCTGGTACTGTATGAGTCACAGTTGCCGTGAGGCACAGGAGTCAAACTTCCTCTGAAATGAGCTGCAGTTGAACAGCTGCTGCTATAGGGTACAAAATGAGAGTGAGAGTAAACTGTGGGGGGAAAAAAACGGAAGTGTAAAACTTCCACCGAAGACACTTGTCAAAAGGGCTGTCAGTTTAAAAAACAGTGAGGACTGGGTTTGTAGTGTTGTATTTTTACTGCTTTGTGCAAATGGCAGCTAAATGCAATTCTACTGAGGTAAAAATCTTTACAAATGCAGAACATTGTGTATTCTAAACATTCTCCTGGCAATTACCTACAATAAAAATTCACTGACGATATCTATTCCAAAACCGACCATCTCAATCAGGATTCCAGTTGTCATCAGTTTTTTTCCATGAGCAGTTTTCTACTAGGCTAAAAGCCGAAAACCAATTACTTAAAAAACAAGTTTAACGAAAACTATATTAGAGTTCCCACCAATACACAATAACATTTTGCTTATTATAAGCACTCAAGGACATACTTCAGTTTTTTAAAGCCACGTGGATTCTGAATGACTGTCAATGTTTTTTTGTTTTTTTTCGCGTTCAACAGCTGAAAAAGAAAAAGCACTATGAAAGTGATTACAACATTTTCTCTCATGTGTTGTTGTTATAGCTGTGGTGTAAACTTTTTTATTCTCATAGAATTTTAATGATTATTAAAACCTCATAATTATCATCCGTGGTGTAAATGGCATGCTAGGTGTGAATTTTGTGTCTTGCATAAAGAACTTGCAAAAGTCACAACTGAAAAAATAAAGAAACAAACAAACAAATATAAAGGTAGATATATGACACATCATTTCCACTAGCCTCACTCTCCCAGAAATTTGGTTGTCTTACTAATTGATGGTCAGGTTAACAAACTAAGACTGAAGGTACTGGAGATTCAGAGGCTAGGAAGTCATTAGCAAAGAAAGCTGACAGTGGTACCTGTCCCTCTAAATGTAACTGTTTAAATTACAGATGCTCACATTACTGACTGGAATGATGTTTCTCTTTATCTACAAAGCACTGTCTGTCTAAGCATTTCCTCACAATCTCCTGGAGATCTTTACACACCGCGGGGGTTTATGCAAACGAAGGGTGTTGATTACAATACACAAAAGCATTGCAAATTAACCTCCCGCTCTTTCTGTGGATTAAAAGAATCATTTCACCAAAGGAATGCAAAATTTCCGAGAAAAAAAGAAGGAATTTCTTTGAGCCCTCTATGGAAATTCTTGCCTGGTCTGGTCAAATGAAAATATTAAGTGCTTTTGAAGGCAACCGCGTCAGATCCATGGGCTGTAATTCCTCTGCTGTTCTAACATGGCTTTGAATGCTTATTTTGATAATCTTCTAGCTTCTTATTGGCTGAATAATAGATCACACTGCATAGTTAAGGCAAGGCAAAAGGGTAAGAAGGTGAACGCAACCCTTGCGCTGACCCAGCCACTTCTTAATCTGGCCAGTTGCACTCTTGTAACCTCATCACACCGCTCAGCCTTCCCACACTCTCAGAATTGCAGGTTTACTTGCACTGTTATCGAGTAGTAATTGAAGGGTTTGACCCTGTGGTGAATGAGACTGTGTAACTTTGTAGTGACAGTTTCTTGGCACTCGCGTTTATCATAGCTCCATTTAAACAAGAGTTTCCAGGCACTGAACTCTGAATGGCCAAGAAATGAACATTAATTACAGCATTAATAAATATAGTGTATGAGTTGTAGGGTGCGTTTACTTAAAGGAATGTACCCGGTTCAATGCAAGTTAAGCTCTATCGTCAACATTTGTGGCACAATGTCGATAACCACAGAAAAAAACATTTACACAGGATAGATTGGGAATGTTTACAAGGGTCACGTTCCACTCACAGTAATTACACCGGAAACACATCCACCTAGAAAAGTAGTCCCACTTCAAAAAATAAAAAAAGACATTTAAAAAAGCTCAAATATATACAGTATATTTTTACGGAATATTTCATGTTCATGTTAATTCATTAAGTGCTTTAGTCAGGTCACCTTCATTTCTATAGTACTTTATACAATGCAGATTGTATTTAATAAGAAAATCACAAAAATCACAAATAAGAAAAAGCAAACTTCATCAAATATGAGACAAATCCAAATTCTTCTGTAAAGCAGCAGTAACAATACAATAGTCATTATTTAGCTCGAGTCAGTTTAATGTTGATTTAATTTGGTTCAATAGCAGTGTTGTTGCAAAATTCATAAATAATATAAAAAAAATCAAATTCAGCTTAAACAGCTCAATAGTATCATCATTTAGGTTAATTTAGTTGAAGTTCTGCTCTAATCCAAGAAAAAAAAGGAGGCATCACATTTCTACTCTTAAACGCTCTGGAACAAGAAACAAGTCAAAATTATTTTCTGTGTTAACATACATTATTCCAGAAGAATTTAACTAAATAGAACCAGAACATTCCTTAAACCTCTACTAATGGGAAAAAATGAATGAATGAATGAATGAATGAATAAATAAATAAAAATGATTTAATGACATTTTTGTTGAATTACATTTTTAAATTTTACATTACATACACACACACACACACACACACACACACACACACAAACATATATATATATATATATATATATATATAAAAAACATTTCAGAAAAAAAATCATCTGCAGTAGTAGAATTAAAAGAGAGTTTTTTTCGTGCATTTTGCCAGTTCCTTTTCCTTTCTCCACATCATTTATCCAAGGCCAGCAATTCTAAAATGTCATATCAATTATCCTAGATCAAATGAAATGACAGTAATGAAGCATGTTCCTGCACTAATTATGTTCTAGAATTCTTCACTGGTTCTGCTCAAACCAAGTCTCAAAATGTCAGAGATTTTGCGAGGCCTCCCTGAGAGCAGCCATGGGCAGTAGATGTCATAACATGTGCCTATCTATCTGAAAGGTCTGTGCCAGTGATTCGCTGCATGGCCACATGCTTGACTGCATCAGCAGCGGTGCCAGTGTCAGGCTCGGTTGGTTGAGAGGACACTAAGAGGTTTAGTTGTCTGTGTGCTTGACTGGGCCCTCTGAGAAGTTTGACTATAAAGAAGGATAAACTTGTTATCTGTCCAGCAGTGTGGCAGTGCACTGAAAGGGCACACAAGGCTGAGCCTCAGAAAAATATATGACTGGTTACAGCAGCATATCCGAGGAAATTCGCGATGAGCAGTGATGGCAGACTTGGTGTGTGACATGTCTTGAAATGTTTTAAAACGCAAAGCCTGACTTATCCTGTTGGCTCCTTACACATGATGTTCAAGTCAAGGCACAAGAAGACTTTTCTTGTCTTCAAGTCATCTGAGGTCGCCATAAATAATGCATTTATAAAATCCTAATACTTCTCCATAAGAAAGAATGATTATACTCTTTAATATATCAGTTGTTTTTCCTATGGCATTTAACTGAAAAAAAAAAAAATTCTTGAGTTCATCTAATAATATCTAATGTATTGTCTAATGTATTTTCACTTTGTTTGATAAAATAAAATAATAATAAAATAACATTTCCCCTCTCATGTGAAACTGAAGTAGAAAAGTAAACTCATTTATGTTTCTAGACTTTCAGAAGAGATCTCAAACAATGTCTTGCACGATGAAAGCTTTATGAACTCAAAGATGTACTTGGGCTGGGCTATTCCCAATACCTTTTTAGCTATAAATTAATTTCGAATGTCAAAGATGGCCTCATTTGTTTCCATTTATTAAATATAAGAAATTTTAAGAAAAACTGAGACTTCACTATAAAATTAATGAGAAGTCCACTGAAGTCTGAGCTACACAAGAGCAATAAAACTACTTTACTCTGCAGAAAATGTCAGTAAAATCAATTCAAAAGTTATTTGATACAGACAAAGACAGGAAACCAAGCAACTTCCTCCTTCCCTCATGATACAAACACAAAGCTTTCCACAGTCTATAACAATTCAACTTGGGCACATGCATTGTGAACTGTGTAGCAACCTATTCAAGTTCTGATAGATGTGGCTTTGAAGGACAGATGGACTTCCAATGAGCTTTACTAATCAGAGGCCGAGAGAAAGTGAGGCAGAGAGAGAGAGATTGGAGAGGGAGGCCTAGCAGCAGATGG
This sequence comes from Tor tambroides, assembly GCA_021397915.2. Taxonomy (NCBI): domain Eukaryota; kingdom Metazoa; phylum Chordata; class Actinopteri; order Cypriniformes; family Cyprinidae; genus Tor; species Tor tambroides. Next base: position 36,515 of record JAFVLL020037083.1, on the reverse strand, counting down.
GTAATCTGCATACTCATCATCAAGGCAGCCAGAGCTGGAGAAACATGCTCTCTTTGCTAATAGACAGGTTAATAAGTGTGTTTACGTGAGTTTGTCGATGAGTGTGAGAAATGAACAGACATGAAAGAAGTATTGAAAAAGACATACACTGAGAGAGAAGGGTGAGTATTTGCTCAAAAGAGAGGCAAAGAACCTCTGACATGGATCTATAAATGACTGCGCTTCTGTGTGGTAAGCGTGACTGTAATGAATGTGCAGTTGTATTGCGCTCAACTGCCTGCATTTGTTATTCAGACAGCTACTGTAGTTATAGAACAATAAGCAGGATAAACAGAGGCATGCATTACTTTCTCATTCTATTAAAGGTAATTTCAAGGCGTGTGCCCACACACACACAAAAGGCCACTGCTTTACTTTCCTAGAAGCGCACACACACACGTACTGAAGTACAAGGAAAGACCTTGAGTGTATGAGGAAAGAGAAGCTTCTGGTTCAGTTCTATACAGCTGTAGAGCCTCACCTGACGCCCATGATGAATAGAAGATTGAATATAAACAGATCATGTGTTCAATGTGGGTTTGAATCCAGCCTACTTCATGCCTTGATGTCTGTACTACATCTTTTCCTCAACATGTATTGACGTCTCTCTGCTTTGTCAGTCAATAAAAGGCAAAAATCAAACGTTTTACATCAGCTGAGCAGTGTAAAGACACTGGGGGAGCTGCTTCTGCATTACAGCAAGGCAGCTGATGTGGCCAAGGAAAGATATTTGAACAGAACTCGAAAATCACATCCAGTGCTTTCCTGTAGACCTTCTGTAGCTCACCCAATTTACACATTTTCAAGGTGAGAGAACTCTGTAAAAATGCTTTTAAAAAAAACAACAAAAAACTGGAATACTTGATTCCAATTGGTCAATTACAGTATTCAGCACTTAATTATTTCTGAACAATTACTGCTTATCCAGATTGACCAGGAAACCTATCTCCTAAATTACTCCTTTCATGTTTGTCTGTATTGTCATAAAAATGCAAGTTGGAATAGCTAATTGGCACCATTTTGCATCTAAAAATTATCACAGTCACTAAAAATAGCCTTGTGAGAGTTCAGTATTACGTTTACATCGAGGATAAACCTTTTGAAAGATGGCTAGAGGCGAGAAGTCTCCAATTACAGCAAGAAAATGAAAACATCACTCAGAAGAACAAGAAACCGCAAGAGACAAAGAGATGGATGAAAGAGAACTTAAAAGACATATTTTTCACATAATGACTGGCTAACAGTCTATTATATTTCACATATTTTCCCTATAGACTTATTTTATCAGGCCAGTCCTCCATGTCATGAAACATTCATTCAGTCACCAAACAACCCCAGTGACATAAACAAGCTAGTTAATGGGCTAACGCTAGGTCTCACAGAAAAGGCGGGACAGCTATCATTTCATTAGCTCGTGCAATTGTTTTCCTCACACTGAGATTGGGTTATTATGGGCTTCCTTTTAGCATGCTGGCTATTCAGTGTCAAGAACAGATTCAGATGCAAATATCAATATGGGATATTCTACCTCCGCCTCGCCTCCATTATCTCCCTTCACATTCATTTCTGTCTAAAAAGAGGGATTATTAATATACAGCTAATCTGAGTCTCCCAGTGTGAAATAAGCCCGGTCGTGCCTTTGCCAAGTTTACATGCTGATTGTGCTCCCCCGCCCCAGTGTCAAGATGCATTTGCATAAAATCCCATTTTTTCTGATGCGGCCTAAACAAGCCAAATCCATTCATTGCCGCTATTGCGATACCACAGCCTATCGGAGGAAAGTGAAGGAGGAGAATGGAACCAGCTTGTCTTTTCCCCCCCATTTCACACCTCTACCACACCAGCCTGTTCTGTAAACACAAACAATACTCTAAGGGGAAAAATATGTTGCATGCAATTTAAAATAAGGTATGTGGGATGAGACAGAGCTTGTTTCTGTAATTTAAACAGTATAGCATGGTGCCAACAATGCTAAGGTCATGGGTTTGATTCCCAGGAAATGGATGAACTGATAAAACACAGTATATCTTGATATGAAATAATTTTTCATAATAGCATTTGCCAAATGGGAAGAAAAAGAATTTTTGCACGACCAGTGGCACCAAATGAAAGAAAGAAAGAAAGAAAGAAAGAAAGAAATTACTTTTTTTTTTTTTTTTTTTTTTTTACAATTTATACAAAAATTGATTCATTGTGTTGTACATATATTCTGAATCTTCTGCCATGCTTGCTATTTGCTATTTTTGAAAAAAAAATAGCTAGACCTATCCTAATCTTATAATAAACCAGAATTTCTACCAGACTTTCAAAACACATCTGTGGAAAAATTTCAGCAAAATGATATGTTGTTTCTTGCACATTTCACAACTCTTTCCAAGCGAAATGTCCAGTGAACTGAAAGCATGTTCAGTTTTAACCATAACAAATAAATGTGAATCTGGTGATATTTAATTACATCAGTTGTTTTACATATCATGGCAGTTCGGAAATGAAAGGGTGAGTGGAGCTAAAAGATTAATGCTCTATCTTGTTTTAAAATAACATACCACATCAAGTCAAGTCAAGTTGAGCTTTATTGTCATTCCGCTGCATGTGGGGACATACAGTGGAACGAAATGTCGTGCCTCACAGGACCACGGTGCTACATACATACAGACATACAACAACGAAGTAAAACACTATAAACTTACACACAACTACCTACTAACAGATTTTAACTATAAGTATACTATATATAAATGTTTACCCTATACAACTAAAGATAAAAATATAAGAAATAAAAATAGGAAATACAAACTATACAGACGCTTCACATAAATACTGTACATGTGCAGACATTTTGAGTCAAGCAGCTGGCTGGGGAACAGTACAAGATGATCTGTAGTGCATGAGAATGTAAACATACATATAATTGCTGAGTCTTTTGAAGGATTGTGAGTGTGTGAAAAAGTGTGTGAAAAAGTGTCTAGTGAAAAAGTGTCTAGTGCGCGTAGAGGAGAGTGTGTTACTACAGGTGGTTTGTACAGGCCCACTCACCTGTGTGTAGCACACTGTGTGTAGCACACTACACTCTATCCTAGACCTAACCAACAGTGTTAACAAAAGCAAACTTGCATTTGCAAACATTTTTGTTTGCTTCTACAATCCCTTTTCAAGTTCTTTTATCATTTCTCAACTTCTCATTTGTAAATGAGAGCTATCAAATTGGTCACTGGTTATAAAAAATTAACAGCATGTGGAACTGCACAAAATGAGAGTGAGTAAATAATGACAGAATTCTAATTTCTGAGTGAATTATTCCTGTGCGAGTGTGTTTGTGTGCAATCTGTGAGTCTCAAACTCGTCTGTGTGTCAGGTCTGGACGCTTCGATCATGGACTCTGGCATATCTCTGATCACCAATCAGAAATCTCTGCTGCCAGTCTCACTAAGCAAAAGCCTGAGAAGAATACGCAATCATTCTCCTCACCGCATTTGATATTCAACTCCATGCAAGGGTGCCTTGTCTCTTGGCGTCTTTCTCGCCATGTCTGTCTCTATCTTGCTCTCATTCTCTGCTTCATAAATAACACAACGAGTAAACTAGTAACTGATCCTGTGTAAATCTGTCATTACACCAGACGGATATAAGCCATTTCTATTGTTCTTGTGTGACCTTTATTCGTAGACAAATGTTACGAAGAGTCAAAAAACCTAGTTATTGCCACTAGTGTTATTTGCAAGTAGCTGCTTACTTTACGCTAATTGGATTCTTCTACTGCGAAGTGCCTTGCAGTAGGTTGCAATTAAGATTTCAGATAATTGCCACCAATCTTTTTTTTAATATCACGCCTAATATTAAAGATTACGGTGCATTCATCTAAAATGTTGGATAAAATAATAAATTCTAAAAAATATATATCTCCTCATTTTCTCAGAGTGCACTATCACAAATTAGAGGACAATATGTGAAGTAAATTTTTTTTGCCACTCCCCTTTCTTCTAAAAGTAATTAAATTAAAAACTATTAATTTATTACAAGTGTTTTTTTTTTTTGTTTCTCTATTCATAATGTTTCAAACAAAATTTTTTCTTGGGATTATTATTTTAAATATTAATTTATAGTCTTCAAAATCACTTTCCATCCTGTTCATCTTTCAAAGATCCCTTTAACTAACAAGATCCAGTTTATTATACTTTTAGGAAGTGACATATGCATATGCATGAAGACATTTTTGTTTGTCTCCTTTAAAACCTGTTCCACCCTGTTTGAAAAAAAGATTGGCATGATTTCATTACAATTTCCAAAGTTTATTACAATAAATATTAAATTAATTTCAAGTTGACATCCTCATGTTGACTAACTCTCAATCCTTCTTCAAGCATGGGAAAACTTATTTCAGTCCCACAGGGAATTCTCTTCATTTCCTTTCCATTGTGTAAATAATCAAGTTATAATTAACAAAGTGCCTGAATTTGATGAGAGCATTTTTTTTTCTGAAAGACTGCAAACCTGTTTATTGAAGATTTACTTATTCGTATTTGAAAGGTTACAGAGTAGTTACCTTTGTGTTGGCAGGGACTATCCACAAGTCAGGTACGACATAAATATGGCCTTATGCTGCATGACAAAGTGTTTGAAATAAACACTGTGATAAACAGACTCACCTCAAAGTGACAAAAATGAGATCAATGTTTCCATATTTCGTCATGTGTGGCTAGTTTCTACTTTTTATAACTGCCCTATTTCTCGGCTGATGGAGATTTGTTGAGTGTGCATGCAGATTAATCACATTGAAGGAAAGCTCTCATTTGTCCTTCTGGCAGTGGCCTCATTGCATTTCTCTCTCTGGAGCAGTTCTCTAAGCCTATTCGTCAGATAAATCACTGTAAATGTACAGAGATGTGCCGTTACAGCTGTTTCGTTATCTCTCTAAACAACAATTATTGCTTAAATCCCTGAACAAAACCTCTATCCAGAGGAAACAGCTTAATAAAGTTTGTTAGGTTCTTTAGGAAATCATTGTCTGCTCCTGCTGTAAATCCACTTGATACAATTTCAGGTAATCTATCAGCGAGAGATGTGTGTCAGCATTCTTCAGTGCTACTTTTGTCTCCATAATAGCACTATTGTTTTGTTAACAGTGTTTACTGTCCTAAGGGATGCCTTTATTTTTATACTATGTGCTTCAGCTGCTCCCAGTTAAAGATATACAGATACATGTACTTTACAATTAAAATAATACATAATTATTATTTTTTCCTCATTACCGTACAGTTGGGGGTTTTAGAAATTAGTTTATTTTTCCTTCAGTTTAATCTCTGCTTGTGTTTAAACATTTTAATTAAATAGCCTACATGGATTTAAATAAAAGACTTATCATCAGACTCATAAATAGTTTTTTATATTTTTCTTTTCATTTATTTAATGTGAAAAAATATTTATAGTTTATGCAAATTGTCAACCCTAATAAAATACATATTGACTTCTCACAAAATAATAAAAAATTACAAACCAAACCATGATAATACTGAAAGGGAAGTGGTGTGTGGCCAAGTATGGTGACCCATACTCGGAATTTGTCCTCTGCATTTAACCCATCCAAGTGCATGCACACAGTAGTGAACATACACCCAGAGCAGTGGGCAGCCAATGCTGCGGCGCCCAGGGAGCAGTTTGGGGGTTCGGTGCCTTGCTCAAGGGTCTCACCTCAGTCGTGGTATTGAGAATGCTGGTTATTCACTCCCCCCACCTACAATCCCTGCCAGACCTCGAACCCACGACCTTCGGGTTACAAGTCCAACTCTCTATCCATTAGGCCACGGCTGCCCCAATTACACAATTAAGAACAATTACACCATAGACAGAAAGAAAGATATAATGGTAGATTGCTTGATGGATGGATGGAGGATCCCAAGAAAGGTCAAGAGAGATGTCAAACTATGGCCAGAAAGAAGGAAACATTCTTATATTCCAAATTTCTTCACTTTCACACAGCCTGCTATTGGCCTCTCAAGAGAAACCAGTAACCTTTCCTCCACAATGTAACTTAAACTTAAAAATGTGCGCTTGTTAGCCACCCTCTTAACCCTCATCTCAGCGGCAGAGAGCAGATAAGATGCAGGGTCACGGCAAACTCTCTTCTCAGCTTTATCAATGTTCTGCTCTACTACTAATACAGTGCTTAACAAGAACATGTACCATGGTTCACAAATAATAAATGATGGTTGTCACTCTTTATGCATTATATATCACTGAAACCAATCACTGTGTGTTTTCATTAAAAGCTGTGAAGTCTATGATGTGCTCTGAATGCAGTTTGCCATTATGGAGTGATGGTGTGCCTAACTAACTTTAAGCATTGCTTTATTGGAGGACCAGCCTCACCAGTAGTGTTAATTTTGTCAGCCATTTTTTTTTTTAAATTTAGTCTTAGTCCTATGTCAAATGTACTTTTTAGTTATCATATTTAGTCAACCTTGTCCTGTTTTTGTTCAGTCAAGTTTTTCCAGGTGGTGTGCGGGGTTGCCAGATTGCAAAAATTAAGAAAAACACCAGAGAAACCCTGATTTAGGGATTTGAACTCTGGATATGTGGCAACCACAGACATGAAAGCTCACGCAGAGGCACATACAGCAGTCCGCAATAATATTTTGTCTTTTTTTCGACGAAAATAAAGAGATTTATGTATAGTTTTTATTTTTTAAAATACATTTTAGTCTTGTCTTTTATCGTCAACGATATTGCATGTCGATATAGTCACACAGCAATCTTTTATTGACCTTATTGTCATCTAGTCATCGTATGGTTTTAGTCATGGCAAAAAATCTCGTCAATAAACATTTTTCGTCAACGAAATTAACACTACTCCCTAGTCACATTTTCGTCGCCTTGCTGGTCCTCCACCTAGATCAGCAATAAACCAGCATTGAAAACTACATTTAAACAATAGTAAGAAAAAAAACCTCAACTAAAAAAATAAACAAATTTATGCAACACAATATTAAGTTTCATTTAAAGTAGGGATATGCCGGTATCAGGATATTAGGGATATTATCACAATATTGAAATTTAGCTGCAAAAAGTGTTGTCATAAACAGTATAACAGGTTTAATATCTTTTTTCTTATAACAAAAATAACTGAACATTTAAATACAATAAAGCAATACACAACAAATTTATAAAGTTAAAAATTGTACACAGATTAAAGTGCAAAAGAATTATAAGGAGCACTAGGTATCACTTTACAATAAGATCTCATTAGTTAACCTATAGTTAATGCATTAACATTAACAATGAGCAATAGCTACATTTGCTACAGAAGTTATTAATCTTTGTTAAAAAAATACAACTCTTAGTTCATGTTAGCTCAGGTTCATTAATTAACACAGCTGCAACTTTTGATTTTAACAATGTGTTATTAAATATTAGAATGACCTAAGATTAATGAATGCTTAGAATAATTTTTCATTGAGAGTTTATGTTAACTAAAGAATTAACTAATGTTAATGAAGCCCTAATGTAAAGTGTGACCGAACATTAAAGGGGACCTATTATGCAAAAATCACTTTTATAAGGTGTTTGAACACAGTTGTGTGGCTGCAGTGTGTGAAAACATCCAGCCTATAATGGTAAAAATCCACCCACTCATTTATTTATAATCTAATAAAATCATAAACAGTCTCTCAGAACGAGCTGTTTCAGATTCTCCCTCTCTGCACGTCACTGAGGAGAACAAGTCCCGCCCATTTGTGACGCTTCCCTATAAGAAGAGACACAGTCCTGAGTGAGAAGCTGCGTCCGCCTCCGCCATTAACGTTACTGATTACTGTAGCTGCTGGAGATATACAATGTCAGCGCCAAAGAGGCTTTTCAAGTGTTGTGTTTTGGGATGTACTAACAAACATAGGAGTCTCCATAGATGCCCTCTATCTGAGCCATTGTGGACACTGTGGTTAAGTTTCATTGTCTGAGGAAATATCCCAGAAAAAATCGGTAAAGTCCCCAATACGAATAGGGATCAATACCAATGCTTCGTGCGCGAACGTCAGCTCCAGACAAAGTAAGTGTCACGTGTTTGTTTTCCAAATTGCCTTTCTGACAGAACTTCTTGGCACTCTGTAAGGCTAATTGCTAAAGCTATCATTATCTCTGTCTGTTCTCACTGGTGCTGTCTTCATTAATGATCGTGAATAGGAATGTGGTGGTTAAAAGTTGCATCTGAAAGCAATGTGAGGCGATCGTTTGAGTTTGTTGAGCTCATAATCACGAGTGGGATTTATAAAATTTGTGATAGCATGAGACCAGCTATGTTGTTATTTTTATGGTGCTGTGCTACCTGTCTGTGTAATTCATAAAGGCAAATGTATTACGCACAGTATAATCAGATGACTGACTTTGAATCTGAGTAGTTTTCTGTAAAGATAACCGGCTTGTACTAATCGTGGAATGTTTATTTGCAAAGGCTAGCACTGCTAATGTGAGATCTTGAGCTCTTGAAGCTCCGCCCTCTTCTCCGGGAGCACCAGCTCATTTGCATTTAAAGCAACACACTCAATATCAGAGCGTTTGGGCTCATACCCTAAAAGTGGTAATTTTAACAAGCTATAAAAAATTATCTGTCAGGTATTTTGAGCTAAAACTTCACATACACACTCTGGGGACATCAGAGACTTATTTTACATCTTGTAAAAAGGAGCATAATAAGTCCCCTTTAAAGAGTCAAAACACTTTCAAACAATATCTAGAGCATGTTGTAGTCCAGATTAAAATGTAAAAAAGTTTGAAAATAAATAGCCTATTAAGACTAAAGGCGCTTTTCCACTGCATAGTACGGCACGGTACAGTTCAGTACGGCACACTTTTGGGGGGTTTTCCACTGGGTGCAGTACCTGTGTCACGAATCCTGGCCACGAATCCTGGCCATGCTCTTCCGTTAACTCGCCACCAGAGGTCACTCGTTCACCACACGGATTCTTACACCACACAGCACACTGGACTACAGTTCCCACAACCCATTGCACTGACACAGCTGATTGCGCTGATTACGCACAGCTGACTGTCATTCACTCACGCACTACTTAAGCTATGGACTTGCTCTGTTGTAGCGCTGAGTATTGTATAGCGTTTATCCCTCTCCTAGTGATAGCTACTCTACGGAGCCCTAGTCTAAGTCATAGTCTCGCCTAGCCTGTTTACCTGTGTTTTGATACCTGCCCTTGTTTCCTGGAATTACCCTTCGTCTTGCCATTCGGACTGTGTTTGCCCCTCGTTTGTATTATTGCTCTCGTACGACATCTCTGCCTTGCCCCTTGGATATTGTCCGCCGATCGTCGACCCTCGCTTGCTGTGGAATTACTCTGTGCCTTACCCTTGCCATACCTGTTTGCCACTGTTTGACCCTGCCTGTTTTCGACCATGTTTTATAATAAAGCTTTGCATATGGATCCGCACGTTTCACGTCTCGTCAGCCCCGTAACAACCTGGTACCTGGTACTTTTTTTAGTACCACCTCGGCCGAGGTTCCAAGCGAGCCGAACCATTACCAAAACGCACGGTAAACGCTGCTGATCACTGATTAATGAGAATCGTCACTGCCTGCGCCATTGAACTTGCGGCACGGTATTACAAATAGACCCGCGGATTAAATCAGCACAGCCAGTGAAGGATCGAACGCAACTGTTTTGAATGAGCACACCTTTCTTTTAACAACCAAACAATGGCCGTTTCGTTGTCTGTTGATACAGACGTTCCTCTCGTTGATAGCTGAGGAGCGGATCCAGCGAGAGCGTGATGGAGCGACGCGGAATTAAAAAGTTTTTCAGGAGTCACGGTGGGAGTGCGCAACTATAACGACACGTGAATAATCCCGCCCACTCTAAAGCGGTACTAAACTGCAGTGGAAACACAAACCGAGCCGAACTGAGCCGTGCCGTGCCGTTCTGAACCGAGCCGAGCCGAGTCGTACCACGCAGTGGAAAAGCGCCATAAATATTTAAGTATTTGGCGCTGTGATGAACACCACAGTGAATACACAAATCTGAATGGCTGTTTAAATTATTGAAATAGTTCCAGAAAGTAGTGCAGCTGCTTTGTTTCCGGGGTTTCCGGGGTAACGGATGCATTCTGCTATTCAGCACCATCTGCTGTCAGAGAATGAATGTGCGCTTTCATTCAACGCGTCTCCTTCACATGTTCCGCCATGCGCTTCTCATCCGTGCTAGTTTACATCAGAGTGCGCATGCGTCTTTGACGCAGCATACAGCGGTGTTGTGCAGTGTGACCGGTTGATAGGAAAAGTATTCTTAAAATGCATGTAAAGAATCTAAATAATTTGTAATAAATAATTATTCATGGTATTTTGAAGTGCCCACGATAACAATATCGTGCATATTCATTATCGTGGTATATCGCATTACCGAATACTGGCACATGTCTAATTTAAAATGAGAGGCAAATATAACCTAAATGTAAAAAAGGGGAAATAAGCAAGCACAATTAACTATACATTATGATTCAATATTCTGAAAAATTATCAATAAATAAAAATTAACAAAAAGTGTTTTTAAATATTAATGTTAAGTGAGACTTAGATGACACCAAAAATAACCTAAATGTAAGAAAGGAGAAATGAGCATGCAGAATTATATACTATTGTAACAATATCATCTGATACACCTAATAAATTACCAGTAAATAAAAAAAGTGTACCCCACACACAGGTATCTAGGGTACTGTTTTTGTGGACTCTAGTATGGTTTGCAATTTGTGTGAAAGTAATTTGGCATCATTTTGGAAAGTGAGCTATCTTGTTGATGCAGGCGTTTAATTTGCCTGTAGTATATTGCATTTCTTATTGTTGCTTGTCTCTTCTGAAATTACTTTCCGCAGGCAACACTGCTCACACTCTTTGTCCATTAGTGACGTAAATGTCATGGTGTTACATTCTGGTAGTACAACCAAAGGAACAGAAACAGCTGAAGAAACTGAATAACAATTGTAAAAAAAAAGTAATGCTTCCTGTTTTTGCTGCCTTTTTCTTCTTGTTACTTATATACATTATAGGAAAAATTCTGCTGCTAATACTCAGTGTTATATTGATGATGCAAACGTACTAAGCCAAATAATAATCTGAAATGAGACCTGCGAGGGCAGAGGGAGGGCGTTGGAATCAAACTCGGGTTCCAACCAAGCATTCAAGCCAAGAGCGAAAACACCAACAAGATTTCACATTCTCTGAAGATCCTGCAGCCCATCTGGATCGCATTCACTCCTTCTGGCTCTTCCATATTACCTGCAAAGCACTCTGGCTCATTCTGGATAGGGTTAAGAGTTCAACACTCAAAGGATTTTGAGAAAGCAGAGCACACTGGGAGTTTTGACCAGAGAATCAACTCCAAAAATTTCCCTGATTAGACAGCAGCTCAGTGGCCCTGCTGCTCCTCTCAGAAATATGATTATTAGCGCACACTGCTCTTGCGTCATGACCTCTCCGCAATCCCTTTCAATCCCGGGGTTACGGTGACATCGAGCACAGTGAGCGCCTTGATGGGAAACATGACCTCTGTGATGCAGCAGCCCGGTTGAATCGACTCAACATGTGTATGATGAGAGCTCCCATTGTTCATGAAGTGTAAAATGGCCCAGGCCCTCTCAGGGTTCGGGGAAATGGTACTCATGCTGGCATTTAGATGGAACTGTTCAAATGGTAAGTGGGACAAGGCAGTTATTGCAGAGTCCATATACCTCATAAACATCATCTCACTCACTCAGACGTATGGTTTAGAAAGTCAACTGTAGTATTCACATGAAGTGATTTCAGACACTGATTTGCATTTTATAAACCAAACATTTGTTGAGAGAAGCTATAAAGCTTTTTCTTGTCTGTCAGAATAATAACACTAACCAGAGTTGTGCAAATTCAGAATCGAAGAACTGGCCTCCCACAAGAACTTTAATTGTAATTTGAATGGGAATGTCAGGAAGAGGAATTTAATAAACTGGAATTCAAAGAAATTAAACACATGTAATTCGAAAGTTTGGGGTTGGTAAGATTTTTTAAACTGTTTTGAAAGAAGCCCGTTTTGCTCAACAAGGCTGCATTTATTTGTTAAAAAAATACAGTAAAAACATTAATAATGTAAAATATTATTGCAGTTCAAAATAATGTTCTAATTTATTTTAAATAAATTTAATTTTAAATAAATCTATGGTAACACTTTACTTAAAGCCTTTATGCATAATGCATTATTTAAAGTAGTTTTAATGCATTAATTATGCCGTGTAATGCACCTTATAATGCAATGTACAATCTCATGAATAATTGTAACCACAGTTAATACATTATAACACTTATAAATTAATTGTTACACTATGCATTTTAAATTTGGTTCTAATTATTTACAACACAATACAATGTAATACAACGCACATTATGAATAATTATAATGCATTACACCCTTTAATAACCTTTTATAATGCATTACACATAAAGCTTTAAGTAAAGTGTTGCCAAGATTTCCAGTCTTCAGAGTCACTTGATTCTAATATGCTAATTTGGTGCTCAAGAAACTGTTGTTATTATTATCAGTTGAAAACAGTTGTACTGTTTTATATTTCTCATATTATTCAGGATTTTTCTTCAAATAGAAAGTTCAAAAGAACAGCATTTATTTGATTTTTTTAAATACATTTGTATGCTCTTTTTTTTTGTAAAAATGTAAATGTCTTTACTGTCACTGCATAATGCATCAACTGGTTTATTGATTTTGTCAAGTGAACATTCAAAGTTTTCTTAACAAAATGTGCTTTTCTGGTTTAAAAAAAAAATACAGTCCAGTCTGAATTTCAGTTCATTTTCATTATACTTTCTTAGATTCAAATTGCAATTCTGCATCATATCTACTACTGTATCTCAATTAAAATTGCAGGAATTGAATTAACTGGACACAACCCTGGTGTTAAAAGACAACTAATCTGTCTGTGCACACTGAAAGCAAAAATGACTCCAAATTCATATGCATATGAACATCAAAAAGCGAGCAAGAATATCTTGTGGTTCTCTGACCTAAGGCAACACAATACAAAGAAAAATACAACAAACTTGCAGCATACAAACAGCCTGTAAGGCTTGCAGTGCTCTGTGAATTTGGAGTTGTTACAAATGAGCTGATGACCTGAATCAGGTGTTTTTGATTAAGGAGATGTGAAAAATGTGCAGTGCTGGTATCATATCATACCCCGACATCATATCCTGTTGCTTATATTCATAGCCTGGTCCGAAGTAATTTTGTGACTCCAACTTAACTCCATGGCAAGTGAAGTGCAGCCGCCTGGCAATACAATGAATATTAACCAACGAATGTCTTACCATGTGATATAGCATTTGGCTCAGACTGCGACGGGTCATTAAACACATGATTGGTTATAGCTTGAAGTTTATTTAATTTGTTGGCTTTAGCGAGATTAATATAAACATCAGGCTAGAATCAGCGAAGCAATAGGTGAGATAAATCTTAGCACCTTTGAATTAAAAAAAGTAACAGAGAGAGAGAATTCAATTAGCTTATATTCAATTAGTCCATTTAGTTAAATAAAAAACTATGCTGTGACACTGTACTGTAATCTCTAGACAAGCTGGAAAACTTCCATAAAATATTCTAAATTTCCTTAAAGAAAATACACTGTATTTTGCATGAATCTCTCCTGAACTGCAAGATGATGAGCATTTAGGATATGCTTAAGTAAAAAGATGTTAACATGTACTGCAGGACACCTAATTATGGTATGACTGTCATGTTGGCTTGGTATTCTTGCCCTCCAGGGTGGTTATTTATTGTTCCAGAATGCGGTCTATTTATCACATGCATGCACGTTCTCCACGTACACTAATGCATGACAAGATGTGACTGTAAATGAGAGTTTGTTTGTAATTTTGCAGGTAGTTATGCCAATATAAACCCTTTGTCCAACCTGAAAGCCATAATTTGAACCATAAAACATCAGCAATTTTGAACTACCTCTTTGTCGCCAGGGGACAAATGAAATGTTTTGGAAAAGTCAGCGCTTTTCACACATCCACTGGAAGCTTGAGAAAAAGACAGGTGGTTTAATGTGTTTCCTAAAAAATATTAATACTCAGAGTTATCACGTCTATAACGCCGAGGACCAAAATGCAAAACAACAATTTTCTCATTAAACGGTACCTTGTCTTTGGCTAGCTTTTCCTAAGATTTTATGTACTTAGACAAATTAGAGCCCCTAGATATGAATTAAAACATTTCATTTTCCCCTCGTTGAAGCCACTGCCTTAATGGAGAAAATAAATTGAAAAAGCGATAAATTGAAACTTATCCTAAATGGCATAAAGTAGCCCATCATGCAGTGTGCAAATGTATTTTGCATAAACAGTGGTTTTTATCATCACAATGAGAATCGTTGATCAAGTTGTGAATATTTCCTCTTAAACTAGTTCATATTCTACACAATTCATGTTTATTCGTCAGTAAAGCAGAGTACAGTGGGTATATACAAAAACAAAACAGTTTGTACCATGCAAATCAATATTTAATTTTGGTGGTAGACCGAACACTTTGTCTTGATAGGGGAATCGGGACTAAAATATCCTATTCCAACACATCCCAAGTGATATTTGCTTATTTGGGCTTGAGACTGAAAGAAAGTGTGCATCAGCTGTTTTTCGAAAACTCAAACTTATTATTAGGTAGGCACTAAAAAAGTACACTAAAAAAAAAGGCCATAAGCAAGAAAACGAAAAGCGTAATGCAGTGGGAATTGTAGGCAAAAGGCAGAGCTGCAGTAAGAAAGGTGGGAAAGAAGAGTGTGAGAGAAAGAGAGAGAGCTCCAGTGGAGGTGTGACAGCAGACAGACAGGTTGATGGAGATTAGGCTGTCAGAGAGGCAGTCCGTCAGTGTAGCGTCACACACACCTCACTGCTTCCTGACAGCTACACGTCTGTCCGTATGGGCCGCAATAACGGAACACTGTAATTTCCCTCTGCTTTCCCTTTTCCTCCAGGCAATTAAGCACTGAGGGCTTCTCATTTTGGCTGGGTTTCCTATTTCTTGCTCTCTGTGCCTGCATCAGGACCGTTTCCATTCAGACTGGTCTCCTTTGATGACTTTAGCATTAGCATAGAAAATGAAATGTTTACCTGTAGGGGTAAACTCTGTTTTTTTTTTTTTTCTGGTGACAAACAAGATCCAATTTGTTTACTGCCACTTTGAAATGGATGCTCTAGTATTTGCTCAAATTATGGCGTGCAGTATTTGCCATTCTAGAATTGTGGTATGAATTGTAGATTTACTCATGAGGTGGCGCAAGTCTAACTCTTCTAATTCTTTATTTGGCACATTTGATTTCTAACACATTTCTTTTAAGAATGTTTACTATTATTCTTGCTCGAAGCTTCCATCTCTACTCTAAAAGTCAAATTAAGATGGCATTTCACAAAGTTATTGGAGCTTATTTAACAATTACAGCCACTGAAATGTTTGACCACCCAAACTGACTAAAGATTACGCAAATCAGCTAATGCCACAAATACATTAAAAAATTAGTGCTAAAGGTAACTCACATGCTGCAATTCTCCAACTTCCATCTTGCAGCCTTGCATGTCATGAATCCCTGCAGCCATGATCACTATAAAATTTACACAAACATCACTTTGAAATAAACTTCTGCTTACCGCCTGCTTTCCGTGGGCAGTAATAGTGTAACTTTAATTGCACCAGGCACATAGTAAATAAGGCACTATATTGTCCGAGTGGGCGTTCTTGGCCAGAATGAGATGGAATTTGAACCAGACCATATGCCAGTAGTCTAAAGTTTGTTTCTGTAAGAGGACACATTTCTAAACTAACAATCTAACTTGTTATAGACCAAAGCAGTATGGGTTTTGCCTTGATCTTTAATTCCTTCAAAGTTTTCTTTCTTACCCTTAACACTGTTTTTCCATGCCAATGGTATATATTACATGTTCACTGGAGGTTTAGGCCTAACATACAGTAAAATCCCAATTTATTGCTTTTAGGCTAGGGTAGGCAGTTTCTGCGCTACTAGTGTCACCTAGCGGAACTACAAACATAAATCACATTTTCAGGCAACCTTTGCAAACATCCCTTTCACACATCATGCCACATCATTCAACAATCACAAACACAGCTCCTACAGGTATAAAAAAAACATGAAAGGCATGTCTCAACATGTAAAAGTAGGCTACATTCAATAAAAGGTTCAACACATTAGGAATACCTTATCTTGAAGTTTAGAGTATCTTTCGAAAGAAACAAGTTTGTCATATCGATTGAAACCCAAACCTTCCATCATTGATTGCTATCATTGATATTTCAAACAGTATACTGTATATATAAAAAGTTTGTGGGAAAAAACACCTACCTTACCTTTAAATAAAACTAAAATAAATATAACTGTTACAAAAGCCTTTATTAAAATACATTATGTATGTTTGAGTGAGCAACTTATTGGATTATGGCTATTTCAATTCAAAATGTAGAGTAGATTGTTTTAGAGTATTGGGTGATATTGATCCCTCACGTCATGGACAGACCTGAGATTGATCACTTGCTGGAGTTAGCACTGTTCAGTGTTTTATGGTGTGTATGTGGCCACGCCGGGTGTTTGTATGTGCAGTAGTGCTGTAGTATTGATCTAGTAGCGGTTGATATACGGTAGTTATCACATCCTATCAGAACACAAGCTCTCCTCTCATCCCTCAGGCCCACAGAATCCTGCCTGCCGGACAGTTTATATCCCTCACCACACGCAGAGTTATGCCCAACCTGTCCTCCGACATTCTTCCTCCACTCATTCTCCCTCACCACAGATGTTTCTCTCTGTCATTCTGCCTCCTAATCTTCCTATTTCTTCTCCCCTTCTGGCCCGTCAGACTCTGGGCACTAGATCTTCTAAAGTCCAGGAACCCAATTCTGAAGAAAGCCATTTCACACATGGCCGGTGTGACGGAGGAACTTCACACCCTCCAGTCATCGCATGAAACTCAATTTGCATGCACTAAAAGTACTTTGCTAGCAACAGTACATACTTTTTAGTGTGTAGTAAAAGAAAAATATAAATGTCATACGACTGCATCTACCACTGGCTCCTTTACTGCAAACAATTTGCATTTGTAATTGCTAAATAGGAAACATGCATGTTTTTAGCCATTTCAGGAGCCCTCCAGAAAGAATGAGATACTGGTAAAACATCTATAAATGTTAGTATACATGAAATATTAGCAGTACTACATCACAGCCAGCAACGTAGACACTTTTCAAAAAAGTTGGGATGTACTTATTCGACTCTTTTATACTATATAGAAGGGATTATATGCAAATTGGGATTTAGCCACTCTGGTTCTTCTACCACTGGCCCACGTTCAACTTCACAACAGCAATGTGTGCCTGAGAGGATGGAAGCGGAAATGCAATAACACTGGCACTAGTGGTGATGAGCTGCACCTGGTGCTTACTGCGCCACCGTTGCCATGAATCCATTACTGTGTCACTCGTTTAGGCCACCTGGTCCTGCACCCTTGGACCTTCTCCACCTATGAGAACCACAGCCAGGTGCACACTCGATGATAATACAGTACACCTGAAACAGTCTTCTCTCCTTCATGGAATATTTCAAGAATGACATTTACATGTCTGAGGCAGAAAACAAACAATGGTGAACAAAAATCTATGATTTTATAGCAGATTGTACTACATTCTCGGGGAAAGTTACTTTTAAAAATGTAATTAATTTCTACATTTCTACATTTATAAGTGACACATTTTTCTAAGGAATCCCTTGGAAACTAGAGAAAAAAATTACATACCTCATAATTGAATCTTCATTTTATTCTGAAAAGTGCAGAAAAGTTAATAAAGACAAGTAAGGCTTTACAGTGAAGAAAATTAAACAAAATGGGACCATCACTACTGTTGGAAAAATACACAAGCATTTTAGTTATAAAAATACCAATGGCTTTCAAAAATGAAAAAAATAAACATAATAAACACTGTTACTGCTTTGTTCAAGCAATAACGAAGTGATAGTTCTCCCAAAAATTAAGTGGGATGACTTCAATACTCCAAATAAACCCTCATAAACAAAAAGGTTCATTCAAAAAAGTTTTCACAGACATACGATTACAATTATGCAATGCAATGGGTGTAGTGACTGTTTTTTTCTGCCGTATTGTAAAGCACATCCAAGTAAAACAGAAATCGGAAAAAGAATCGAAAAAAAGTAGAGTGGGGACGGGTTCTATCCATCAGTTATTGTTTGGATGGAGATGGATCTAAGTTTTGAGTTGACTGTAAGAACGAGATGGGGTTGAAGTCCAGCATACATCACCACAAAGAGGCTAGTTGGTTCACTGGAAAATTGAGTAAAGACATTTTGATTCAAATTATTGAGCAGAATAAATAAAGAAATAAACTTCTGTATGGATGAATTGTTCAATAAGATGCATTTAGAGAACAGACAGCATGAGTCGGTGTGAAATGAAAATTCACCCTGAAATAGGCTGGCCTCCCTTGGCCTTCTTATAATACTTTGTGAACCACAGCTGTAGGCGAATTTAAAAACCTGTGTAAATTCTACCAAAATTCACTTTTTTCTAAAATCCTTAATTATTTTTACAGCTTCATCTCAGCTGCAAATGATTTTCATGAGAATCATTAACGGGCTGTGAGTCTGTTCAGCAGGGTGTAATCCTATTGTCTTGCGTGGTTGATAAATTAGACGAATTGAGCCGGTGTGATGCGTGTGGAGATCAGGCCTGGTTTAAAAGGGTAGAGCCACAGGTGTAATTGTATTTCTGAGAACAGGAAATGAGCGTGATTATGGACCCCCAATTAAGCTGCTGGGTCAGCGAGGGAGGGGATTCGAGTCTACGTGAAGGTTTAATTGCCTTGCGAGCTGATTTGGCAGCGCAGTCATTTAGCGGTAAATAATACAGGAGGTAAGTCAGCTATTAGACACTTTCATATGGGAAGGTCAAAGAACTGAATACCGCAGGGCACCTGTCTGCAAAACGAATCTCCAGGCTCACACGCCCACCGACTTGCAACCACAACCCACCCGAGCACCATCACCTGATCCATTATTTACTTTCTTCTCCGCAGGAGCCGAAGAAAGCTGTAAATCCCGCTTGTGTCCTGTAACGGAACTAATGAGCTTGAACGAAAAGACCCTGTTGTCCTTTAAATGGAACTCGAACAGCTCCGAGTGTTTAATCATTCATTTGCACAGTAGCAGGATTTTAATCTGCATCACTTTGACTAATGATACACAAAACCAAATGAGATTGGCTACGTGGTACAAAGATGCATCTCTATAATGTGCATTCATCTAAACATGTAGATGGCTACGATGCCACTGGCCCACCTGCTATAATCAGTCAGCTCGAAAACACAACAGGGAGAATTGTGGGCATTCTGCATATAGTCAGTAACAAGCTTAGAGAGAGATCTGCCTGCTCAGCAACTGCGCAAAGAGAGAGAGAGAGAGAAATGGATAGACAGACAGAAGAGCATTCAAGAAAAAGAAAGAGCATTGGAGACTTTCTGTAAACTGCTCGGGCAACAAATTTTCTCATTTGAATGGAAATTCACAACCAATTTTACATTGGAAATAGGACATTTCTACATGAAAATACTGTTTAAAATATGTATTTACAGTATTTACTTTTCATTATTAAAAACACAATAAAAGGTTTTCTATTTTATTAAATAATACATATTTTATTTATTTTATAAACCAATGAATTGTGACAGAATGTTTTACTGCAGAAATAAAACAGTTAATGTGTTTTTTTAAATGTAAACGTACTGTAGTTGCAGAAAGACTCAGTGGTCCTTGTGATTTAAGGTCATCAAAGGTCATGAAACAACAGTACAGCTAATACATACTTACATTGGCATAAGTCTGATTTCTCCATCTGTGGCTAATGGAAGATAAATATGTTTTTTATCTCCAGAGACAAAATTTTCCCCTCAGTTCAAACACACATGCAAATTCTGCCAGCTTTTATTTTGAAGGAAGAGATGCAAATAACCTCACAATCATTGTCATCAAGGTCTTTCTTTAATAACTTAGCATTTAAATCCAAAGTCTATTTGAAAATGTACTTATTCTGCATCTAAATAACTTGATTCTCTCTTTCCTACTGTCAGAGCAGTACAATCAATACGAAGACAATGTTGAGCTCAGATATCGACCGTTCGCATTCCTGCATCGGCCACTGGTTGAAAGTTGTTCTAAAATGTTAGTTATACTACGAGACTAAATCAATTCATTGGTGAATTCATAACTGAAAATATCCAAAAATAAGAACAGAACCATAATGATGTTTTGACAGTGTTTTTCACTCATGTCAGGTTATATCTATTCAGCCATAAATCCTGTGCATACATTTTAAAATTTATTACAGGATTGTTTTTTTTTTCATTAGGTCATATGTATCTATGAAAAAGTACTTGAATTAAAAAAATCATTTTATATTTAATACCATGCATCTTTTGAAATGAATAGTTTATCATCTAAAATATTAGATTCTTTCTAGCAATGTCTGTAAATATCACTCAATAGAAATTTTCTCCACAGCACATAAATAAATTCAGCAAATAGCATTTGTTTTATGATTTGTCATCATAAACTGTATTATCTCAGTACCTGCTGTGAGCCTCAAATGATCATATAATCTTGCCAGCATCAGAGAACACATGAGAAATCCTCTTGTATCTGAACAGTGTTGCAATATTTAGAGGAAATATTTCATTTTGGAGTCCAAGTCGAACCTCAAGTCAATTTATTTGCCATGTAAGTGCAAACTCGATTTGGAGTTGTGCAACTCAGACTTAAGTTTCCATTTTTGCCCTGGGCAAACAACACGGCTTGGTGTCACATCCTAATAGTAGCAGTGTGGGGGTTATGTATCTTTAGTTGGCTCCAAATAATTTATAAAACCACAAGCAAAATAGATCAATATTTGTTGCTTTCAGTTTCTGCTCAGATCGGTTCCCTTCATTGAGCCAGAACAAGTGAACATCGTCATCTGCAACTCTGAACGTCAGTCTCTCTCTGTCGGACTTCAGAGAATAAAACGGAACACTGCACCAAACAGATTAAAGGAGAAAAGAAGAAAAGAGAAATGCAGTAAACATGAGACCAACCATGAGACTGTAGAGTGACTACAGAGAGATGGACAAAATGGGGAAAATTTTAAAAAGTAGGACACACAGGATGAATTTTCTTTCTCTGTAAACTCACAACAAAGCTAACAAACATATTGTACAGTACATCCTGTTCAGAGTGCTAATTACAGGTAAGTTTATACTCACTCATAAAAAATTTTGACAACCACTCTCTAAGTTTCTATACCCTGAAATTTCCACAAGAGCAGTTTCGGTGTTGTATGTTTGAAAAACTGCAGTGGACAACAAGCATGTCAACAACTGTCACATCGCTGACATACGCATGACACAAGTGTACACTTCAGTGGGTTTTCTGTGCGGTCAGTTGCTAATGCTAGGGCTGCCAGTCTTCTCGGGCTATGAAAAATGGCAGAATATAGGAAAATTGTGCGATCAGAGAGCGAGGCAAAACTCCTTTCAAAATCTTGGTCTTTGTAATCGTTTATCAAAATATAATAACTTTCCTTACCTCTGGAATGACTTTTCTTTACAGCTGACATCACCAAAACCCTCTTATTTTTCAAGACCACCCCACCTGTCATAGAACCAGTTCCGTTCAAAAGTGACCATCATCAAGAGCACTTGAAGGGTGCTCTGTACTCTGAATGGCCCCTTAAGACTTATGACACTGACATTTTTATTTTGACTCAAAATATTACCATGATAATGTGGCAGCAAAATGTACATTTATAGCTGTTAAGATAGCCATTATAAAAAGATGCATTTACTGTTTTTAATTAAAATGTATTTTATATATACACATGTATATATGCACATACACACAGATATACTTTAATTAATTTTCTTTATGCAGTCTTATTTATACAAATGTGTATACATACACCTATGTATATATGCATGTATACAGTATTTCTTTTAAAATATGTATATACTGTAGATAGATAGATAGATAGACAGACAGGTGTAATGTCTTTGAAAATGTCCGCAGAACAGAGCACTGCGCCATAATTTATATTTATATATAGCTCTATGGTGTATTCATTAAGATTAAAAAGCCCTTGGACAGTCTCATAAGAAAGATGTCTAAGAAAAGGATGCTTTCTGAGTAGGTGTGTGGGTGTACGGGTTTGCAGTTAAGCAATGAAATCTCTTTTATTTTCAGTTCAGGGTCATTTGAAGGCCAATATTCCTCCATCTGAGCCTCTTTAAAGGAATAGTTCAGCCAAAAATGAAAATTAGCTGAAAATGTACTCATCCTCAGGCCATCCAATATGTAGATGAGTTTGTTTCATCATCGGAAGAGATTTGGAGAAATTTAGCATTACATCACTTGCTTAACAGTGGATCCTCTGCAATGAATGGGTGCCGTCAGAATGAGAGTCTGAATAAAAACATTAAAATAATCCAGAAGTAATCCACACAACTTCAGTCCATTAATTAAACATCAACTGTGAAGTGAAAAGCTGCATGTATGAAACAAATCTATCATTAAGATGCTTTTATCTTAGTCTTTAATTCATAATATTGCTTTCTCCAGTGAAAAGCTTTCTCTCAGGAGAGAAATATGCACAGATCAAACATCGTTTACAAGTGAAAACAGTCCAAAACAGTTCTGAACAAATATGTTGGTGGATTTTGATGTAAGAGGACAACTGGGGTTGGACTTTTTCACCGGAGGAACAGTTTAAAGTTAAAATGACAGATTTTTTTCTAACAAACACAGGTTTTTATGTCACAATTAAGACTGGACTGGAGTCGTGTGGATTACTTGTGGATTACTGTGATGTTTTTATCAGCTGTTTGAACTGTCATTCTGACAGCACCCATTCACTGCAGAGGATCCATTGGTGAGCAAGTGATGTAATGCTAAATTTTTCCAAATCTGTTCTGATGAAGAAACTCATCTACATCTTGGATGGCCTGAGGGTGAGTACATTTTTAGCAAATTTTCATTTTTGGGTGATCTATTCCTTTAAGTCGGGATAACACACATTAAAAACACTAAAGTATCAGCTAATACAAATATAGACGAACAATTACGACCAGTTTCTTTTTAATAAACGAACAGGTAATGTGTTTAAGGTACACATATGTGCATAGTATTCTAACACAATGAATAAACTAAAAAATAAAAAGAAGCATGATGAATTGAATGAAAATAGCCCACAATATGCTCTTAAGAATATCTGCTTTTACGTAACACGTGGACTGAATATGCATTTCTGCTGCTCTAAGGATCCTCTGTGGTTTCTTTACCCAGTGGTACCATAGCTATGTGGTTTCACACCTCAGTAATGCTATGCTAATCCTCATACTGGCCTCCTAAAGCACTGCAGTGTTTGGGTGCATGGGAAATGGAACAGAAGAAATGGAGAGGAATAAAACTTGTAATCCAGTAACAGGATTAGGGACTGCGGAGAATCCAAACACACAGGAAGATGGAAGGGTGGGAGGCCTGACATTTGGCGCTATTAATGTTTAAAGAGCATTGCAGAAAATCCAGCGAGAAGCGTGAAGCAGGCATAACCGATAGCATTTTTAGTGTGTTCCCAGCAAATATCCAAGGTCTATTTAAAACGTTCAGGCCAACGACGCATTCAGGGATGTTTAAAAATATGCTTTCAATTGTCCTTTGTGGTGTGCATAGCTGGGTTATCATCTGCTTCAACAAAAGGCTGTTTGAAGTTCGAACCTCAGCACACTAGAGTATGACGAGTAATCAATAAAGAGATCTATGATTTGTGAATGGGTTTGCTCTGCTATCCTCCTTTTCTCTGTTCTACTCAAGGTCAAACATGAACACCCGCCTAACATCAAATGAGAGTAAAAACTGGTTTTGGAAAGTAAATAAAATGTTACCTGGTCAGTAACTTTATAAGGAATTGCATCATAATCGCCTATAGTCGTTTAAAAATTTGAGGTCAGAAAGATTTTTTTTCCCAGTAAACTAATACTTTTATTCAGCATAGACACATTGAACCGACAGTAATGCAACAGTAAAGTTTTTTTTTTTTTTCAAATAAATACTGTTCTTTTGAACTGCCTATTCATCACAGATTTTTTCAGGGCTTCCACAAATATGAGCAGCACAACTGTCTTCAACATTGATAGCAATAAGAAATGCTTCTTGAGCACCAAATCAGTATATTAGAACGATTTATGAAGGATGATGTGACACTGAAGACTGGTGTAACTGCTGCTGAAATTTAACAGAAATAAATCACATTTAATTTTTTTTAAAAAAAAGTTAAAACTGTAATAATACTTCATAACATTATGATTCTTGTAATCAGTTGATCAGTTATTTTTTTTCCTATTATTAATTTGTGTGACAAAAACAGTGCAACAAATCTGTACAACAAATTTGCTCAGTGGTCGCCACATACTGGTGTAATGACAGAATCTGAATGAATCAGTGAATAAATCTGAATGAGTCACTTTGGTGAAAAGAATCATTCTTGCCATCATTCAGTTCACTGTGATTTAGCAAAATCGCCTCTCCTATCAACACAGCACCTGTTTTAAATTTAAAAGGACAGTTCACATAAAAAAATAATTCTGTCATCTGGCATTTATTGTGGATGTATGCCTTTCAGATTATCTGAAATATTCTTCAGGAGAAAATCTGAAGAAAATTTCAACTAAAGATTGATGAATGAGTACCAAAACAACATCAGACACTCTGACTTTCATTGTATGGACAAAGAACATGGAGACATTTTTCAAACTATCTTCTTGTTAACAATATTGCTTTCTTATTCTCTCTGTGAACTATCCTTTTAAATGACTCACTTCAATCATAGAATGTCTTTGTTTGCCTTCTGCTGCTGTGTGAATATAGTCAATATGTCCTCATGTTTTGTGACAGGTCTTGTTTCAGAGACTAAACTGGATCTTGTTTATAATGCTGCGACTCCTGCGAGTAATTCAATAACCTGGACTGTTTGACACAAACACGCAACACGAAAAATAAATAGAAATAGAAAAAAATTGAAAACAGTTAAATAAAATCCCATCATAAATTGTCAATTTCGCACCCTGCTTGTACTCCTCTCATTTCTGACACAAAATATCAACCAAAAAACAAATTTAGGTCAGAATCAATACTTGAATTCAATCATCACACTTCTCACTCTGGCTTTAAGAGGGATCCAAACACCCTCTGGGTACACAACACAAACAGAACGCCACAGAATAACTATGATAAATAGTCAGTGCCATGCCAAACTAGATCAAAATTAGACTTCCTAAATCGACATCCAAAACAACAGGATTGTCCAAAGACAGAGAGCCAGCTGAATTAATTGTCACAAAAGTCAAAAGAATGGTATTACAGCGATATCACAACCACACAGCAGGAAGACGTGTCAGCGAGAGGAAGTGCTGATATTATAGCTGTCACACAAGGTATACTTTAACAGATCAGTTTGTCAAATTGTTGCAGCATGTCAATAAAGATTGTATGGAGAATTGCACATCAATACGACTACAGCTTAAAGCAGGTAAAGACGACGCTCAAAACAACATGAATACCTGACAAAATAAGGGCCGAATATATATTTGGCTTGCACATTGATTGCTTGACACAGTCTTGAGTGTTAAAGACTTTCGAATGCTACGTTGTTGTTCTTTATTTGACATTTGCTGGTTCTCATATACCCATAAGTGATTTGCAACCTTGAACGGTGAGGAAATTCAATGGCTGTCGCCTTGTCTTAGTGCTTACGTGTCTAGAATGCATTCTGCACGGTAGATTGGCAAATGATGAAGTGGATGGATATATGATCACACCCACACACACACACACACACACACACACTCCTAACTACTGTGTTGGCATTTCAGTTGCACACAGCCTTGAGGATCTATTGATTTATACGAGTATATCTGCTTCCTTTGCTCTTTAGGATTAAACCGTGCTCACAACATCGGCTTTCGAGAGCCGTGTCGACCAGCAAGTGTGCATCGAAGTGTTAGACCGAACAAGACAACCGTCACACACCCACCCTGCATATGGCATTTGAAACTTGTGTGCCCGCTGAGTTGGTAGGGAGGATAACAGAACCAGAGATGGATCTGGTGACAAGGACAAAAAAGTATATCCATTTACCACTTCTATTTAACACCCAGTGAGCCATGGAAACCCACTGAGATTACAGACAGAGACACCGGCGCACAGCGCAGAACAACACACATACACGTACAGCACAGCAGGAGCGCCATGGGTCCTTCTGGTGAGGTGGAGCGAGCAACAGGCAGAGTAAAACAGGATGTAGAGGTGTGGTGGCCACGTTCGCATCCGCATGTGAGCGAATGGATGGATGGGTGGGTGTATGTGCTTGTTAACAAATGAAGAGGTTCTCGGTAGAAACAGTGGGGGTTAATTAGCCGTCTCAGCCGGTTGCTGATAAATTGATTTAGGGCATGAGTGAGTTTTAATCTGTTTCTCATGAAAAGCTTGAATTGCTTCATGGAGTGTTTAAAGGGTCATTTAGATAAAGGGTACAACTCAGTCAGGCAGTGCTTGGCTGAGAGTATATTCATAGAAGAGAATAAATAACATAAGCAACATTCTGACAGATGCAGAGGCAGGCAGAGAATGACGAGGGCCACACACAGGTATGTCCATTCAAACTGGCATATTTCAGAACTAAAGGTTGAGGTTGTTTCTATTCAGTACGAGTCTATGATGATCTATGTACACAACTGGTTTGTGCCAAGGAATTCTAATACTGTATATCTAAAGAAATCTGTCTGATTACATTCCCATTCATCTCACTGCAGCACCAGAAGTCAATGAGCTAAATGCTGATTTCTTACTAAATTGGCTTTTTTTAAATATATATATATATATTGCTTTGGGGGGAATCACAATACATGTTTATGTGGCGCCACCAGCTGTTAAAATCTTACCAGAAAAGTTAAGCTTCACTCCTTTCAAAGACTGTACTATACATGTTATCTCACACCTACTGTTGACAATAAGATAACTGTTTGAACAAGTACTGTTTGAAAAATATGATGCCAAACAGTCTTTCGACAGTCAATGGCGTCACAGTAACAAAAGTAGCCATATATTGCAACAAGGCCATGCATTGTGTACTATATACTGTAAGTATAGGCTACTGTATTAAATGCACAAAACCATCTCATATCATCAAGTGTCTTGTTCAATAGTAAAATTATGCTAATTGTGGCAGTAAAAAATAAAAAGATTAAAAAAAAGAAATTACAAATACATGGGAGCTATTTGCATTTTTATCAACTGCAAAATTATCTGTATGCAATTGTTTTTCAAGTACAAATGCAAATGGCTCAGAATATGATGATGATGATTATGATATGATGATGATGATGATGATGATTATAGAAACTTAAATTACCTGTAAATCTATATAGGCAGTTTAATATACGTTAATATACATTTCAGTGATGATGATTAAAATAATAATTGCCATCATCACCATCATCATAACATACACTACGGTTCAACTGTCAAAAATTATTACAATTTAAAATAACCTTTCTATTTAATAGTTTTCTATATACTTTAATATATAAAAACGGATTAAAAAATATCAGCAGTCATCACGCCAGTCTTTAGTGACACATCAAATCATCGCAATAGGTTAATTTGGTGCTCAAGAAATATCCCTATTTATTGTCATTATTGCAAACAGTTGTGCTGCTTAATATTTTTATGGAAACCGTGACACATTTTCATCCAGGATTCAGATTAACAGCATTTAGTTGATATAGAAAACTTCTATAACATTATAAAATGTCTTTCCTGTAACTTTTGATAAACTTAATGCTATTTATATATGTTTGCATAAATTTGTTACAGATTTGCTGCTGTGCTCCACTATATCCTCATACACCATGTGTATTATACAAATTTCGCTGCAGCACCTCTACTTCCAACAGCTTTGTATACTTAAAACCAAGCTCCCCAGTACAATTCCAGCTGTTGATTTACTGTACAATTACTGTTTCCGCTCTGTTTCTTAACGCTCTGAGTCACTCCCCCACTGACAATCTTCCAGCCGCTTCCTGGCCCACCTCCAGTCCCCTAAGCCAGACACCTTTTTATTAAATCCCGCTCTCATCCCCTTCCTTGCACCGCATGCTTGTTTATTCTGATATTCCAAAGAGAGTCACAAATGAGCTCCTGCATCAACAGGCCACACCGGCCTTCAAAAGGCGCAGATAGAGATGAAGTCAATGATGCATCTCCCTTCACTAGCAGCACGCAGCGCCAGCAGTTCCCCCCCTCCGCAATATCCGTGGATTGAGAGACACACGGAGCTCATACCTCTCTCCAGCTTTAAGCATCTTAACAGCACAAGAGTGGAGAGGATTAGATGTACAGAGCCTGATGGATGAACGGCTTCGCACGCAGCTCTGTGCGACGGACTGTGGCCCACGGTGGTCCATCTGCTCGGAGAGGACAGGAATGCACACACCAACATGTACACCTGTCAAGTACTCTGCAGAGTCCTAGGGAGTTATCATCGGTGGCGGTGTAGCGGCGAACATGACCTTGACGTAATGGCTTCGGGGAATTGATACATTAGAGCAGAGGAAAGTGATGTGCGTTCTTCTATTTTCTAATCTGCGGTAATGCAGCCTTGCGGGGGAAAAAGAAGAGTATACTGGAAAACTGAATGCATAAAGTCATAAATCAAAGAGATCAGGTCTCAAATACAAATTAGGGAGCGCATTGAGGCCATGTGTGAAAAAGAGGAGAGGTAGACGGCTAGTGATAAATGAGAAAAGGGTGGCAGGGAGATACAATGAGCTCGCTGTAAAATGTATGAATGATGGAGTTAACAGAGTGAAACAGTTCAATGGGTTGTGAAAAAGAGAAGGTAGCCAAGAAGAACAGAAACAGAGGTCAAAGATTCAGGGATAAAAAGCTGCACAAAGTCGGGCTAGACACTGTCATCGTGACAATTCCAATTCAAACAGGTTGGGCTTCAGTTTATAGCAAAAAAAATATGCCAAAAAGCCAAGCTACTCAGATCACTTTTGTGATCAAATGATTCACCTAAAAAAACGTGGTTAAAAATTGGATGTCGATATGTGAGAACTTTTATGTTTACCCAATTATGGGACCTTTTTTATTAATATAATTATTTAATATAATAATTTAATTAACATTTCAACTTTTTTGTGGTAATCATATCACATTATAACTGCAGTAGACGGAGGCTTCCAATCTTCAATTAAAAAAGTAAAAAATGTGAATTATGTATAAAACTACAAAAACAGTGAAATAAACACAAACTGAACATCTTTCAAATATATGACCATTATTTTATTGTGCATCATTAACAATCAAGATTTTGTCAAATTAAGCAACAAACTATTCTTGAAACTATTCTTTAATTGTGTGCATTTAGGATTCATAAAATGCTAACTGCTGTCAGCTACTTTATTTTCACGCTGTCATTCCCATTACAAAATGCCATTAAATACAATAAATAATTTGAGGTAGAAATGACATTGCGGTGGAAATTTTCTATACTTTCAGAAGAAAAATTAAATGGGTCTGGAATTATACGAATGAGTAAATAAAGGCATAATTATCTTTTTTGAGTGTGCTAATGCTTTAAATATTTACAAAAACAGTTTAAAAAAACAATTACATACTGAAATGATCTACAAACAATGTTTGAATGCAGTCTGTACAATATGTTAAGTGGTCCAGCATGAATTCATTCCTGAAGGTTAAGCCCTAATCAGAATGTTTGAAGAAATCAATCCACTTATGCTTTGTAAGCACCGTAAAAACCTCACAATTACAGCAAAAATCATTAAATAAGCTATGAATTCGTTCATTTGCATTAAGACCATGAAATGTTCAGTATACCAAATATGTTTCACCATCACACTTCATTTCTCATTTCCTCACGCCTCTCTGTAACCCTCGAGGGCACACTTAGCAGCTGGGGCTTGGCAGCCCTTCACTCACCCACACATGGACCCCACATCACCATGGCCAAGCTCACCCCCACCTGAGAGTGTCAAAAGCCAGCGCTCATCTCTCTCAACCTCTCTCCTCCAGGTCAGCAGTGCCACAGATGCACTTAAAAATCATCATCTGCTCTCTAACACAGTTAGATGCTCTCCGGACCACTTTCGGCACCAGCTGCACCAACACGATGCTTGGCTATAAACAGTTCAGAGCTGCAAATATATTGTCTGTTTTCTGAAATAAGCCTGTCTCTTTGCATTGGCTCAACCACCCACTATGAGGGCAGCGGGTTGACTGAACGATTTTTGGATGACTTTGGCCTTTCATAACAACTTAACCACCCACACTACGCTATAGACTAAACACCTGCACAGGCAGGATGGTGAAAGCAAGGCTATTGCTAAGCATTACTGCTCCCCTTAGAGGGCCACTCGAAAAGCAGCACTTTACAATACAAAAATCGCTGATGGTTCGACGTGCGTAAAAAACTCCGCTCTGCCGATATGTCCTCAAAACATTGGCTGAGGGCCTGCCTCTTCTAAGCAGGCACTACAAACTTGAACAAGATCCAAAAGTAGTCGGCCCACTTCACACCAACGTGCTGACCCTGTTACCAACCCTCATGCAGGCATTCAGAAACTGGCAGAGTCGGAGCGGAACAGGCCTGCCCCCATCACTCACTTACACAGTAACCTCTCGCAGGGGTCGTTCCTCACAGCCAGACTCTCACTTAATCGTTTCCAATCTTCGCATGAGGTCTCCCATCCTGCTTAGCCTCCCCAGAGGATCAAGTTCTCCCTCAGGGCAATTATGCTAAAGCTGAACCGGTCTGGTGTGAAAGTCCTTAGCGGAAAAGAAATCGGCCAAAGGATGGTGCAGAGCAGGGCGACTCGACTTTGGAAAGCTCTGGGGCCACGAAGAAGGACCACTTTAGCCTCAAGGGCCGCACAGCCAATTTATACAATCATTCATTTATATTAAAGGGATAGTTCACCTAAAAATAAAAATTCTGTCATTATTTACTCACACTCATGTCATTCCAAAATTGTATGACTTACTTACTTCTGTAGAACACAAAAGAAGATATTCTACAGAAAATGTTCAGAAAGGTTCTTCTAAAAAAAAAAACATTCAATGAAAGGTTCTTTTGGGGAAGCCAGAAAAGGGTTCTTCTATGGCCTTACTGCTAAAACTCCCTTTTTTTAAGAGCATGGGGTCCAATGTTGTTTTGGACCCCAATGACTTCCATTCTTTCAGTTTCATTTTTCATTTGTGTTCTGCAGAAAAAAGTCAGTTTCATACAGTTTTGGAATGAAATGAGGTAAATGATGACAGAATTGTAATTTTCTCTTTAAATAATCTCTTTAAAACTGTGTTGTATAGGGTATGACCTCTTCTATGAATGCATGAGTAATTTTATATTCTGATAACATGTAGTGCATTTTACATACCCATTCACTAATACCTATTTTTGGATACACCAGCAAAATAAATACTTCATTGATAAAAAAATACTTATTTCATTATTTTCTGTTTTATTTGGATATGATTATTCATATAAATGGCTACTATTAGTTTGGCATCAGTGCTAAAACAGCTGTCACAATATATAACACTTTGAGTTAGGCTTAAATTATAATTAATTATAATCATATTATAAATATGACTGGATAAAGCACATTTTAAAGCCGCTGTGAGCACACCTGTGAGTGACTACACATCAGTTGAATACCACATTAATGTGGCAAACTGTGACCTTGCTTTGCAACAGCCTGGACACCTAGATACTGGACACAACCGGAGAGTCATGAGTATAAATCTGGTTTCTGGTTAAATTGAGAGTGCAGTGACAAAAATTACAGCTCACCACTTTCAGAATTGAATGTTTGATGGGTTAGCAATGCTCTTATGACTGGATCTAATGCATTCACCTCTGTGAGTGTGATCTGAAAGTGAGAAAGACACTGACGAAAATGTAATAATCTGACTAAAATCATCTCACAGATTTAAAATTGTCCCCCTGAGCCATAACCCATCTTTATCAGCCGCATTCACTCCTGCCAGCCGAGTGTCAGCCAAATCCAATGAATTGTACATAGATTTTCAAGCTGGTAATAGAACAGCAGTAGCTGAAATGTTGGGCTGATGGCAACAAAAGGAACATAAATTATATGTGTTCTATTTGGTACCATCAGCCCAATATAGCATTCAGGTATAAATAAATTTTTGATTTATATGTTGCATGCATTTGTCAGCAATGCATATGCAGCTACTTCTGAAAAAACAAAAAAACAAAAAAAAAACACACTTTTTTTGCAGCAAGAGGGTGTAGTTAATCTACCAGCAGGGATGAACTGGACCATGCTAACCAGACAAACATTAACCTCTTAAGCACTAAATATGGTAATATGCAGTGTTTCTTTATGTGTTCTTAATTTAACCAGCATCCATTGCTCCCGCAGTCTGTAATGTAATGTAATGAATTCATAACGTAACATTTTTCATAATGTTTCACCAACCCCATAATAATCACCATTCACCAATGTTTTAATCTGCCTTTACATGGACCCACATGGAGAGTTTTATACCAAAATACACAAATGGATTTCTAATGTAGTCAGAGCTTTGCTCAAGTTGCCCAAGTAATTCATCCAACACTCCAGTTTTTCCCTCCGGAGTCTGTAATACGACTTTAATCACTTTAACTGCCATTTTATCGTAGGAAATCAAATTCGCTCAACTTGTAGAAGAATCCCTCCTCTGTCTCTGTGAAATTATGGAACAATCAAATCAAGCTCAAATGAATACTCAAGTAAGCCTTTTCCTCCTCCTCTAATGTCTTCATTAATTTACCATGAATGGCTCACTCACTTCCAAAAGACAATGAAGACAAACTAGGGAAAGACTTCAGTGAAGTGGGGATTGAAATGAGGACATAATGAGAGACAGAGCGATATGTATCAAATAGTGAAACATCTTTCTTTCAAAGCCTCTGCAAAGAAAAAGTTGCAATGTCTTCCACAAAATCTTATGCTGTTTTGACACTTGGTTGGAAAGCTTAGTCTGAATTAGATTCTGGGTCTGAACCGCAGTCCTTTGCATCATCAATGAGAGTACTACGAGTACTAGCGCCAGCTGCTTACCACTATAACTAGGTAACAACTCCGGAAGAGAAAATGCCAGTTTCACAAGTATTTATAACCCTCCGTCTGCCACACACACGTGGAGATGCTCTCTGAGGACAATTTATTCAAAGATGAGGAGCTATGAGAAATGCATTATACTAGAAAGCATGCAAATATGCATTTATGCCATCAATAGTGGTTCCCTTCCACAAGCTAAATAAATTGCTTTCATACCAGAGCTCACATGAGCTGTATCCTAGACCACCTCAGAAAACTGCTTTCAAACCAACCAAACCAAACCAAACCAAACCAAACCAAACCAAAGGACAAAAAGGAATGTTAATGTAATACCACAAAGGAATCTCTTTAATATCTCAGATCAAATGGAGAGCAAATGAAGTGTATCGTTTAAGTCTCCAGATTCTCAGATGTTTCTCCTAGGAAAAAGACCAATGATCTCACGTGTCTTCTCTAAACTTTCAGAAGAGATTCTAAAAATCACAAACTGCGCTTAGATTTGGCAAAATAGCAAAAGTCGATATGAATATTAAATATGAAACACTTCTATCAACTTCTTCCAAGACCAAATGATTCATGCATTAATTTTCCTGAGTTACGAAAGCTGAGAAATAAAGTTTTCTTCGAGGTTGGGAGCAGCTTTAGGTTAGATACAAGATGATTTTAAGGGGAGATAAGATGTTCTGTTCTTTTTAATAGAACGGAAAGCACTGTAATGAAAGCAGAGGGTTCACATTTGTCATGGATTTTCATCACATTTTTCATCCTGAAAGCGAATGTGCTTGTGTTGTATCAACAAGACATCCATCAGCATGTTTAAAAAGTGAAAAGAATCACCATATAATGCCTATCACTGGAATGCAGTCCTTTGATTTTCCGTCTGACTGAATCTGCCTCTCTGTTGCCAGGCAGGTGACATGTTTGATTTGACCATAAACTGTGAAATGACTGGAAAGAAAGCCATATTCATGAGTCTGGAAACTTTAGGAAACGAAATATCATGCACATATACTGGCTAGTAGTAGGATTGGATTTCTATTATTCAATAGCAAAAAAGTAATATGCAAGTATAATCTCTTTTATGAATACACACACACACACACACACACACAATAGATAGATAGAAAGCTTATTTCAAAAAGTGAAACTTTCATATATTCTAGATTCATTACATGTAAATTAAAACATTTCAAAAGGTTTTTTTTTGTTTTAATTTTGATTAGAGCTTACAGCTCATGAAAGTCAAAAATCCAGAATCTCAAAATATTAGAATATTTATATTTGAGGTTCATTAAATGACCATCCCTACAGTATAAATTCCGGGTATCTCTTGTTCTTTGAAATGACAATAATGGGGAAGAATGCTGACTTGGCAATGGTCCAGAAGACAATCATTGACACAAAGAGGGTAAGTCACAGAAGGTCATTACTGAAAGGGGTGGCTGTTCACAGAGAGCTGTATCAAAGCATATTAAATGCAAAGTTGACTTGAAGGAAGAAATTGGGTAGGAAAAGGTGTTCAAGCAACAGGGATGACCACAAGCTTGAGAATTCGGTTAAGCAAAGCCGATTCAAATACTTGGAAGAGCTTCACAAGGAGTGGACTGAAGCTGAGTCAGTGCATCAAGAGTCACCACGCTCAGACGTCTTCAGGAAAAGCAAGCCACTTCCTGTTTGTTGCTGCCGCTTGTTTTGAGTTGGGGCTCTGTCAAGTTAATCCTAAATCGTCTATTTTTTAATCTTAAAATCAATTTTACATATACCTTCATTCTCGTTTCTATAATGTGTGAATATATCCACTATTGTATTCTACAACAAAAACAATCGGATCGCCCTGCTTTCACTAGTTTTATTTTGATATCCCGAGTCCGCTACTAGCTAACAACCCGTTAGCATCGCCAGTGTGGTTGCCGCTAATCTTGCTTACGTTGTTTACATTCTACATTACCATTGTTTTACTCACTGTTGCTTGCTTTAATGGCAGATTTGTGTCTACCTTTGAGTGCAGGTGAGGACACGTTCAAGTTGCATTCGGTGCAGCTTGAGCTGGAGGCCGCGGAGAAGCTGATCCACGAGCTGCTGGAGAAGCAGGCCCCGCTGGAAACATCCCACGCTCACATGTCCGTAAGTATACAGCGCGATACTAACACTCCCAGCACCTCTACTCCGTGTGTTTCTCTGCACAAGCCCCGTGCACCCAGGGCGCGATCTTCCCAGGTCTCCTTCACTCCAGCGCCGGACACCACGGACCCTGGGTGCAGCAGCAGCGGAAGACGTGAACCAGGCCCCGCACAAGGACTTCTCCCCCTCCGCCGCCTTCGGTTTTCGATATCCCTACCCAGAACCGCTTCGCTCCCCTCTGCGAGATGGAACGCAACACTTTGATCGTCGGAGACTCCATCGTCCAGCACTTCCGTGCTACCCTAGCTAAAGGTAAAGCGCACACTCACTGTTTTTCTGGCCCTCGTGTTCTCGATGTTTCTGTGCAGATACCCACTATCCTGAAGGACGAATTTCAGAATATACAGATTTCCTAAAAGAATTTGCAGATTTCCTCTCAGACCTATTGGTTAATGTTGATAAAGCACTAATTGTCAGAGACTTCAACATTCACATTGATAATACAAATGATGCGCTAGGACTTGCGTTTACAGACTTAATAAACTCCTTTGGAGTTAAGCAAAATGTCACCGGGCCCACTCATCCTTTTAATCATACACTAGATTAATTATATCACATGGAATTGATCTTACTGACAAAGCTATTGTACCTCAAAGTGATGATATTATTGACTACTACCTTGTATCGTGCATGGTGCGTATTACTTATATTAAGTATGTGGCTCCACATTATCATCCTGGTAGAACTATTATTCCAACCACCAAAGATACAGTAAATTCACAAATAATCTGCCTGATTTATCTCAACTGCTCTGTATACCCATAAGTACACATGAACTAGATGATTGACTAGCAATATGGGCACTATCTTCTCTAATACATTAGAAGCTGTTGACCCCTCAAATTAAAAAAAGTTACAGAAAAACGTACTGCACCATGGTACAACAGTAATACCCATTCTCTCAAAAAGAAACTCGTAATCTTGAGCGCAAATGGAGAAAAACTAACTTGGAAGTTTTTAGAATTGCATGGAAAAACAGTATGTCCAACTATAGACAGGCTCTAAAAG